>DWRA01000102.1:0-36465 GCA_018250295.1 Spathilepia clonius
TCATGTGTGCAGGTTTCCTCACGATGTTTTCCTTCACCGTTATAGCAAGTGATAATTAATTTGTAATACGCACATAAATCAGAGGTGCGGCGCTTGGGGTTCGAACCTCGGACCCCTTGACTGAGAGGCCGTGATTCAACCACTAGGCTATCACTTCTTCATGCTTAAGCTTTTATAAAAGCTGTTATTTTACTATTTGTTATATTCGGCGTTACAAATATTTATTATTTAATCAATTGTCAAATTTATTTATAGGTGTATCATATTATAGTAATATATTCCCAGTTAATATTACACACATAAATAGTTTATAGTTGTTTATACTCATTGTGGTCGGTTACTAAATTTATTATGCGTTAAAATTAATGAGTAATGCGTATACTGGAAGCGTCATTCAATTGCTTCATCTTATTTTTAGTTGAACGAACTTTCCTCGTTAATTTTAATTAATACCTATATGTGTAAATAATATGTAGCAGATGATGTTTATTACTGACATATGGACTATTAAACATGACTGTGGTTTACGGTAACAATATTATATTACCAAAATTTGTACAAGTCCAATAAAACATGGAACGTAAAAGTAATAGAAATACTAAATTTATAGTTTTAATGACCAATTTATTTTGTGTTGAATTAGCAAACAAGCACGAAGTCAGGTGGACTTCGATTGGGATGGTAAGTGTCTACTGCCGCCTGTGGACATCCGTAATCAACCTGAGCAAATATCAACGTCCATTGACATGAATCCAGTTGACATGAAGTCAACTAATTTGGAGTGCCTCGAGTACGCATGTCCTTTATCACACCATTCAAATCAGAATACAGAAGCGCTTAACTGTTGTAATTCGGTAGAAATCGGTGCGGCGGTGGTGCTGTTGGAGTCGAAGGACCAAATGCTCACCCTCCTTATAAACATGTTCTGTTTATAACAACCGTTATATGTATCAATAAAATAAATTAATAGAACATATTTTATCTAACTGCATTTAGCAACTTGCCTAATCAATCACAGACGAGTTACGAAGGGTTAAACGACGGGTGTTATGTAATAACCTCATCGACATCGATGCCTATAACTAACGGCTATTAAGCTCTACATCATTTTCTAACATAGTGTCATTAGTGTCGGTCTCTATCCACCTTTAGAACAATACCGCTTTGATCCCCCAGCGCCGTGCCCGGGGTCCATTTGTCAGTGGGTCGTGCTCTTCGCGACGTTCCGTACATTTTTGTCACTCCGCTCACTTTCGCCTGCGATCTATTAGCGAAGAAAGTGATTTATAGTCCTCGTAGAGCTTTTAAGGCGAGCCGTAAACAATATCAAAAGTACATTGACGCTAATGACTTCGATTCAAATCCAAGTTGGCCAGGTAGCTTTGGTGTTTGTTCGGTGGCCAGCCGCTGACCGCAACTTTCTTTGAGCTAACTACGGCTTAATCTTTATTTAAGAAATATTACTTATGTTTGATAACTAAGAAATATATTGGTAAGAAGTAATGACTAGTTGCTCAATATCAACAAAGATGTTGAAAATACGATGCTCTATGCAACACGCTTCGTTTACAATCCGCGAAAGTAAATATATTTAATAGTGATTTTTTTTCGGACTCCAAAATATAATACGATACACGATACATATATATTTTACTAACTCCCAAGCTAACCTGAACTAAACCAGTAACAGACGACAAACAAATATACCGCATTTATAATTAGTACTTTCTTATTTCCTCGTGTACGAATTTAGTGTGACAGTGTTGCAATACCCATACAGCACGCCGCAAGTAGTGCAGGTAGGGTAGCGGGGTCGATTCCGATTTCCGGGGCAGGCGGCGGTCGGCGGGTCGGGTTACGCCGCCGCTTGCGCCACGCCGGCACGCCGCCACTTGCGACACCACTGCCCTTATTGTTAGATATCTTGATCTCGGAGAGAGAGAGTGTTTACTGTTTTTTAGATACCTAGATAGACTACCTGATGTTAAACGGTTGATGCGCCCAAGAGCATTTGTAACAAACTCAGTACGGAATCAAGTAGAAAAATGATATCGCCAATTGCTGGTTACAGACGCAGGTGCATCGGGGTTGCCGTCGAAGCCTGCTTCATTCCCTGTTCTATTAAAGCCTATTATAATACCTATAGCACACAAAGTCAACCTAAGCGCCATCATATCACATGATCGTTATACAATAGACCATTAATAGTACATGTGTTGGAATATTTACATTCATATTATTATGTTCATAATTGTCAAATCTAGTAGAAGGATGGGAATGTTTTCTATCTCATGAATGAAACACTGATCTATTGGAGTCGAACTCGGACCATGCTAAAGCGACATGAAAGGCTGTATTATCAGTACTTTCGTTTAAAAAAACCTTACTAAAGTTGTGAGTAGATAAACAAGTACAGAAGACCACACAAAACGTAAAATTTCTCCCAAAACTTTAAGTGAAACCACTATACCACACAAAACACATCGATTTTGGAATCATTATTTGACAAGTATTTTGACAAGCATCATGGCATATCAATGGCTTCTAACTTGACTTTTAAAGGTGATTGCGGCGGCATTGTTGAGATTCGTTACTTGCATATAACACAGACATGTACATCATATTGTACAATGGCGTGTTCTGACTCTCATTTAAAAATAAACTTAAAGTGACTACAATAAAAGTATTTTTCAAACAACACAATATATCAGCCTACAAATATTATGCACACCTTAACAATGACTAAGAAAAAATGATTGTACGTGCATATGTCCAATTCGGGATCGAGCTGCTACCCTTGACGTGCAGCCGCATAATTTATCCAAAATGTGGGTCAGCAAGGTCGCCAAGTACTTTATGTACTCGACATTATTTCGGAGGCCTTAGCGAAAATCAAAAGGTATAATAATAATCATTACCTCATCACATCAAACTTGTGTATCAACTGCAACATATGGTACAATTTTATTTGGATTCAAACTTATACTTAAGAACATCGGACGATTACTGTAAATACTTGTCGTCTATATTAATCCTAATTTCTAAATATCATAAATTCTTATTAACAATAAATTTTAAATTCAAATTTATTCCAATAAATAATTTGATTTAATTTAATTTATTTTTGTATAATAACCCTAATGAAATTAGGGAAATGAGTGAATAATTTCATTAGGGTGGTTAGGGAATAAAAACCCACTGCTTATCAGTGTACAGCTGCTGGACCCGTCTGCAGAACTAACGCCTTGTATTATAACTACACTTAGTGTTTACCGGTTTTAATGTAAAAAAACTTAATATTTTATTTATTTTACTCCACATTTATTTATTGGTCTTTGTTACTGATAAATGCTACTTACTGCCTATTCTGATGCTTCACATCTGCGAGGTGTCTGTGACGACAAACTTTTTTAAACATCTTTCACATCTCTAGCTTTCTTCGCGATATTTTCCTTCACCGTTAAAACTAGTGACAATTAATTTCTAATTTGCAAATGGCTTCGAAAATAAGATGCATGCCTGGGATTCGAACCTCGTACCTCTAGATAGAGATATCGAATTTCACGAGTATGTTATGATACTCCTAACGGCGTTAATAAACAATTACTGTAACAGCTAAACAACACAGACCTGACTAACTATTGTTAAGTTATTGATGAATAAAAGGACTATTTGTCTTAAACAATTAGCTAATTGGCAAGCCCTTACGAACGAAGTTTAATAATAAGAAACTAATGTTTATTTTAATCAGCGTCAGACTGGCTCGATTGATCACATCTCGCAAGGTCACGCCCACGACTTATCCTGAATCATATCTAGACATTGACAGTCTGAGAAAATTTATAGGTAAGTAAAGTATATATATAAAAACATACCATTTATCGTCAATCCGTTATTGTCCCACTACTGGGCACGGAAGTCGTTTCAGAGTGAGAGGGATTTAGGCCATAGTCCACCGCGCTGCCTATGTGCGATTTAGTAGGCTTTACACACCCTTGAGAATTGTTTTTAAACAACTCTCAAGTATGTAGGTTTCCTTACTATTTTTTTCAGTTATAGCAAATAATAATTAACGTTTAAAACGTACCTAACTTTGAAAAATCAGATATATGTGCCTGCGATTTTAACCTCGGACCCTGTGATTGAGATGCCGAGTTTCATATCATTGCTTATATCATAATATCACTGCTTGCTCGCCTTTAAATACTTAGAAAATAATAACTAATTACACACGTTTTTAATGTCTTAAAGAGAACGGTATTTTCTTAATGGCCATTATACCTACAAAATCCCTTCCCTTCCAAAGTTTGTTTATTGCACTTTCACGCCAAATCTACTTAACCAATTATCATGAAACTTTGTACACATATTCTTAGAGGTATTAGAAAGTACATAGGATTTTTTTTACGAAGTGTAAAAGAAAATATTTTGGCAGACATTATTGTTTGTCACAAAGTTTGTATAAGTTAGCCAATAAACTTTATACCCTAGGTGCTGTATTACCGACGGTCAAATTAATATCTTCTTGATCCTCTTCAGCTGTCTGGAATTCTTCTATATTTGATGTTATTTTGTTCTGTCACTTACAAGCAATACTAAAAATATTTCTAAAATTGAATTTACGTTCCAGTGTATTGTTTTAGTTATTACTAGCTGCTTTTAAATTTAACTTTTATAAAATGCCTCTAAGCTTAAATCTGATCTGTCCAGAAGTTCGTCGCGGGCCGGTGCAGCAAAAGTTGCACGAAATCAAGATTCTTTAGCTCATGAAAAGTATCCTCCACCTCGGATTACAACGATTCCCACTGACTTTTATGTTTAATTTCAGTTTAAAAGGGTACAGCTTCCCGTCAAGCTCAGTTTTGCTGTTACTAAAAACAAAGCACAAGGGCAGACATGGTCAAGACAGGTGGTACCAGAGTCACACTTAGGAAAGCCTTGCTTCTCTCACAGTCAATTATATGTAGCTTGTTCGCGCGTGTCTAATGCCCGAGACTCACACCTTTTTGCATCGGATGGTAAAACTTACAACATCGTAGACAATAGTATTCTAGAATACAACAAACTCGGAATTTTATATTTTTTAAAATATTATAACTCTAAATTATTTATTATGGTTGTAGTGAAATGCATTGTAAATTATTTCAGTAAAGTATGTTTTTAGTTTTAGAAACTTCATTTTATGAAGTAATTTTTAAATACTGTATTACATTGATTAAGTTCCTTTGGAATGTGTTAATGATATTTGAAATTTATTTAAGAGCTTCAACGCGAGCGAAGCCGCGGGTAAAAGCTAGTACACAAATATATTATATGCAATGGAATCACAATAGAAAACTAGTTCTTTGATACCCTCAAATCTGTGAATTTTTACCGTTCGTAGAGAAATTACGTTACATAAAACATACGTTTATTCTTGTTTACGTTTAAAGACACTCAAAAGTTACGTAAATACGTACCAATTTTTTTCTATTTGAAAATGTGACAGCTTCCGTCTTATGGGCCTAATCTGCTATCTAGAAATCTGGTGTCTCGTACGGAATGGAGTTCCCGTTTCGTCGTTTAAGCTCGTATCTTGCATAATGTTTATCTAACTCGGAATTCATGTAGCATGTAGCGCGCAGAAGTCGCAAGGTAGACTTTCCATTAACATCGGTTCATACACGGATAGCGGATTTACCAAACATATCTTTATGCGATCTCATGGCAGAGACAACCTGTGTATTTACCGTGTCACTCCTTAATGTCTATCCAGCATACATTGTAAGTTAAAGTTAAAACAGAGAAGTGTATGTATGGTATATTCCAATATATTTGAGGGCTATTGTCACTACATAAATAACTTACTCATATGATGAGCGTATACTGACATAGTAGTACCGATATACATCTACTGTTGTATTGTCTGCTTTTAACATAGATGAATAAGACATTTCCTGTTCTTAGAAAAATAATGTAGCTATCACTACTGCCAGCAAAGGTTCATTTATTCAATGCTAGTCATTAATTATATTCCAAGTTATAGCATGATATGGATAGTATGACGAAGCTGTACTAGGGGTAAAGCGTGACAGGCGTTTGCTCCAGCCGGGTAAGCGGCATCCAAAAGTCAGATGCGAAAAATAATTTTATGGCTTTTTCCTTACATAACAATCTATTTCTGTTATAAGTCAGCAAAAAAAGACCTAACTATTTTAAAAAATCCAAAGGGCATCTAAAATCAATTTCGCTCTATTAAAATTAAGAGGGCCGGCGCTGGTGTGACCCATTTATTTATTTATTGCACAATATACGCTTAACTTAATATGGGTTTATTAGCAACATATGACCTGATAGGGCGTTCTAAAGCTAGAGGCAGCATTAAAACACATTAAATATTTAAATTATTGCTATGACATTTCAATTCAACCAATTATCGGACAATTATCCTAAATGGGTCGAGAACCATAATCGTGTCAATGTCTTTTGATATTGCTTTCCCAACTGTGTTTTAATGCAACATGCAAGCACGAATAGTAAGCTTTTATATGTAACAGGCGGCCAGTGGCAGCAGCGGGTCACAGTGCGTGCGGGAACACGCACGCAGCGCTGCGCGTGCGCACGATTTGCGACGACACGCACACCTCACGCACTTCAAACCTTAGACTTAATGCAGGCGGCGTTAGTAATAAAAATTAATTACTAACGCCACCATGACAGAAATAGATGTGTCGGTGGTGCCTCCAGAGTTGATATATAAAATTCAAATTTCATTATTTTAAATGTTATGTAAGCAATGATAATCCCGTAGTTTGAAAATCGGCTTTTAAACCTAGATGTCAGAGGATCGAATTCCAGGCATGCACGTCTAAATTTACAAGGTTCCTTATGTAAGTAATGGAAGTTAATTATCATTTGCATTAAAGTTGGAGGAAAACATCTCGAGGAAACCTACACGTCCGATAAAAACAAATCCGCAAAGGTGTATGGAGGCTATCAATCCGCACTTGACCAGTACAGTCTAAAACTCTAACTCTGAGAAGCCCCGTGCATCCATGTCCCGCCGAGGGGACAGTAGGCAATGGGTTGACGAAAAAACCTTTTTTGAAATATAATAAGCAGTAATTTAGTTAAAAAAACCCGTGATAATTACGTGTGTGGCTGCGCGTGAGAAGACGCCATATAAGGGCGCGCGCCGCCGCTGACGTCAGCCGCGCCCACGCGCCCGCGCCGCCGCGCCGCTGCTCCCATTGATAAACCTTTTCTATAAGGATAATTGTTTCGAAGGTATTTAAAGTTTTATATAGAAGAAGAAATATTTAACATACAGATATTTAAAATATAAATTACATAGGTATGTTAAATGTATTCATTTTGTACCGGCCTATGGAGTCTCTTGCGAATTTGTGAGGAATACTCAGGTTAAAACAGTGTATATGTGTAAATCGGTACCTATGTCACCCTTACCACGCTATTTCAGCACTGAGGCGTAACCGCTATTACTATAGAACAAAGTAAGGCTGATGGTAATAACATACCAGAATAGACGCGCATAAGGATAATACATTAAACCTCTTTACTCATCAATATTTTATATACTCGTGATTTATTACTGGAATAATGCAAAAGAATAAGTAGGATCGTATATTTTCCGTACATTTTTATAGCGCAGCCGCCGTCGCATCTCCACGAGATCTATAAAACTTGAAACATCGCTCTCCATCTAAGGATTTATAGTTTTCTTCATATAAAATAGTGCATTGGAAAGCCTACGTCGTCGATTTGGTTTTTAACATGTTTTCCTGGAAATAAAAAACTGTTTGTAACATCAAAATTTAGGACTTTTAAACTGTAAGGAACTTTCAAAAACTTTTTTGTTTTATTTTGCCAAATTTTGGTCGATGAGCGCACAATAGAAACCATTGATTTGGATTAAGGGACATCCTTGTCACACTAAGTCATACGCAATTCAGGGAACACAGATTTGGACAACATATTCCACAATTAATATTTGTAAAAATATCCACTCATAAAGTAGTCAAACTGTCTTAAATGAATACCTAAAAATACGCAGTTCTCCTACCCATCACTTGAATACTTATCTATAATGATTGTTTAAGGAAAATGTTCGGGCTATTCGACAGTGACTTGCGAATGAAGACCTTAGATTATTGATAATGTAGCGATAGTACACATAATAAACAAATAAGATAGATGAAGCAATATTGGCCAGAGAGAGGTTGCATTTTACTTTGCACGTAAATCGTGTATTACATGGAAGAAAGAAAGTCGAAATGGAAGAGAAATAAATCTAAACGCGATTTAGATAGCGTTTGGCGAACCGGCGCTAGGTGGACCAGGAACTGACTTCGGTAAGGATAATTCCCGAGATGTTATCGTTAAGAAATTAAGATTCTTGATTACTGGAAATAATTATGTTGAAATATATGATGGTAAATGTATTTGTAAAGTAATATTGTAATTATTTAATGGACATAAATAAAAGGCTTTTGTCCTTTACTTTTTTGTAAACGCTGGTAAAATTTAAAAACACTTGCAGCCAAAATTGGTTTCTACAAGTGATATTGTGCATCCACCAAGTGTTTTGAAATAATGGTATATTTTCGGTTAGATGCTCTTTTGACTTTAGCGACCAATGAACTGAAGTTGCAGTGTTTTTACAGTTCTTTAAGAAATACTACTTTCATTTTTTTGTTTACTGTCCCTTTTATTTTATATACACTTACATGCTCTATATCGTTAATTGTTCCTAGATAAGTATGTATATTCATATGTTTCGAAATTACTTTCGATTTTGTTTCATTGTGCTTCTAATAAGAAGCTAATAAGCTTATCCCCATTTTTTCTGAATGCACCTGGCAACCCTGGCCGCGACCTGCGCCCTCAGCCGCCCCGTGCTAAGTGCATTTTAGTGTTGCCATGTTTAACTATTCAATAATCACCTGCTATACTTCAAACAAACACGGTGAAGACACTCACGATGATTCGAGATTTATGTACGAAACACGAGTACAATATTAACTGAATAATATTCAATCTCTTTCACGCGCAATCTTAAACTTCTCGAAATAACATTCTTTTAAATCTTTGTCATTACTTAACTATGTACTACAATATACAATGTTTAATGAAATACAAGAATTAAGGAACTGCTAATATTATTTACGTAGGCGGGTCATTTGTGATCTGTCAAAAATTTGTGAATGTATGTAGTCCTACGGCGAAGCATTGTTAGAACAAAAAATATACGAAGGGTTGGAATGAAAAGGTGTTATTAATTACGAATAATGTCAACTTAATCCAACTGTTTGTTAAACAATTAACTTATAATATAAACCAGAATATTTCCACATTGCAGCACTAATAAAACAACGTCGTATTTCCTCAAAACATTTAAGAAGTAAGTATGTAGTTCCAAAACAAAAATGTATCGCTTTGCATTTCAAAACAAATGTTACTTAGTGAAATTTATATTTCAACTTCAGGTAATTAATTTAATAAAATAATTTTGATATTGTTTAACTTACACTTTTTCATATTTTATATAACTGAAGCAGCAAATGAGCATGCAGAACATCTAACACAGTAAATGTCAACAGTCGCCCATTGCATTGGCTATCACTGCTGCAAAGATTTTTATGTAACCTATAATTTATCTTTGCCTTCTATAAATTCTTCTCAGCAGGATAATCCCGATTACTTATAACGAGGTGCTTCGCGCTAATTACAATGCAAATGTGTGACGCCATACTTGCATCCAACAACGTCCATAAATTGACTTCGTCGAAATGTTGGTGAAGATTATTTAAGTTATTTTGTTATTCCTTTGACATTTTTCTATTATCCTTCTCATTGTGGTTAATAGGGGTTCCAATAGGTTTCTTCATTGCCTGCTTATGTTTTTATGTAATATAGAAGTATCAACCAAGCATGCAGCCTACCCGATGACAAGTGACCACTGGTGCTCGTTGACATTCGTAATTAACACCAGATAGGATAAGAGTCCTACCCGAGGTTGGCCACAGATACGTTGCTATCCCTGATGACTAAGTAGGAACACCTTAAATAAATATGTTCCCTTATTCCTTTCCCTTCAGAATACTACAGCATTTAAAACTTTTATTGGGCAGAAATATGTGCCGCGATGGTGCATATGGAATCGAACGACAAGGGTTTCTATATACCTACGACTAATGGAGACTACTAAATTATTTTTAGAGAAATGCTCCAGAAAATGTTACAAAATACGCTATGAGTATAGAAGTGGAATACCAAATTTGCTTTGTTTATTTTTCGGCTTGACTCTCATACGCACAATCTCTTATGCACGACTTCCTCGACGCAAAATGATTCCTACGTACATGACATACCGATATGACATAATAGCCATATAAACAGTCTGCCCCGAAGGCATCCAGGTCTATCTCTATACTCTATTTGTATATGTAGATAGTTCAAAGTACCTACATATAGTAAACATAGTAAAAGAAACGTAGTAATCTAAATACTATACGCTATAAGGTTTTACGTTACAATTATTTACTCATTTCCAAATAATCAGCATGGTAATAGCCGACTGGTTTGTTATCGGAAAAGAAAAACCTTGTTTAAAGAAAGTAAT
This sequence comes from Spathilepia clonius, assembly GCA_018250295.1. Classification (NCBI taxonomy): domain Eukaryota; kingdom Metazoa; phylum Arthropoda; class Insecta; order Lepidoptera; family Hesperiidae; genus Spathilepia; species Spathilepia clonius. The sequence goes on from DWRA01000102.1 coordinate 10,622, forward strand.
TACTTTTATGTATCTTCATTAAAGTTCATTGTCCTATTTGTATGATTAAACTTAAACGTGCAATTCTTCAATATTTATTATTACTTTAGCACTTTATTATTTGTAAACCACCACCTACCACCAGAAAGATGGCGGATTTGCTACTTAGATTTTTTGGAATAATGCATAATTGCTTTAAAACCTGAGGTAAACAGAGGATTTATTAATCAGCATCAATGTCAAAAGTTTGTAAAGTTTATCAATCTTTACATGGCTAGCAGATGAATTATAGTCTAAACCTAGTGTACATTTCCGAACAACATGATAGCTACGAATTGACCTTATTGGAAAGCAATAAATTTAGTACACTAATGCTGTAACCGTTTTTTTGCATTAATCAAATGATAAGTACATAACAATAAAATAAATATGGTAGTTATACTTACTGCACTTGTATACTAAAGAAAAATATAATAATTTGAAAGAAGTAAGATAAAGCAAGAGTTAAGCTATAATCAGGAAATAAATTTATATTAAAAAAGTTTTTAAAAGCAGTGTGTGTTTTTTTTTTTAAATTAGTAACTCCATTTTGTATTTCTCTGATTTTTTAACATTTAATGCCCATATCGTGGGGTGCTTAACAATAACCTGTCCGCTGTAGTAAGACCACCATGCTGGATTTAGAATGACGTCACTATAATCTTGCTTCGTCATCCAAACCAAACAAAAATGTGTGCAAAATTTCAGCTCAATCAGAAACTTGGCAGACGATTAAATTTAACTTGCAACATTTGAGTCTTATACATAAGAATTAACAAGTTAAATAAAAGCTTGACAGAATTAAGATTGGCTAAAGTGTACTATTGTGTACTACAGATACTACAAATATTAGATAACGTTAAAATTAGAATATCTGCCTGACAGCTCAATTTAGAGGACTCTAACATGTTAAAATTAAAATATAATCTTTCTCATGCAAAAGCAATTCCCAAAAATATAAAAAATATTTACGCTGTCAATCTGTGTGCTCATAATTAATCCTTGAATCACAAGTTCAGAACTGGTCGTAAGGTTTTTGTTTCATTGCAATCTTATGAGCGAAATGCAACAACGAATAAAAAAAAATTATACAGGATGCCTACAATGAAATCATGATGCGATAAGATCAGTATGTGATATTCGCGCATTTTAAAGATGCATCCATGCTTATAAAATACACACACAAAACGTACTCATTTTCGAATACCTGCAACGTGTCTGCTCAAACAAAAAGGTGATCTAAACAACTAAGTATTACTAAACTAAGTACGTACTTTAAATTCATTATGCATTTTTTCAATACAAACTGGCATTTTAATTATTTCGTTTCTTTTATTGTCTCGTTACCAGCTGACAATGAGACATGGCAACAGCGTCCCCGCCGATGACGTAACCATCAGCCGAGCCTGTCGGCCGCCGCTGCCTGCACATTTATTTTCACATGGCCTTATCCTTACGAGTATCGCAGTCCTCTGTAGAGTCAGGATGGTAATTTGATTTTAAAAGAAAATTGAACGGTATGGACATTTTGATGGTGAGTAATGAGGGAGGAATACGTCATTTCGTATTGAACTTATTAAGAATCTTACCTTTCTCCGACTTACAACAACAGTGTTAAGCGTTAATGTATGCTGAAGAATGTGGTAAGGGAAAGGGAGACACTTATAAAAGACATTTTAAACGTGGTCTTTGTAAAGAAAGAGGGCAAACAGCATAACGCAATCTGAAAAAGTTTTATTTCTTCGCCTATGCTAAGCGGAGTTCTTGGTCTTATATAATTTAGTCGCCTTAGATGGTCTCCGACCCTAGGTAGGCTTCCAATCATATCCGGTGTTACATTATCATTACAGATGTCCATGGGCCATGGGCAGTTGCCACTTACCATCAGGTATGCTATGCTAATTTACTACTTCTATATTGTTAAAAAAAAACACGCTTCAAATTATAATCATCAACACCGCTACAGAAAAAATATAAACCGGGCAGTCATTTCAATGCAACTTCAGTATAAATTGGGCAGAAGGAGATTGTATAACTAATTAATAACCACTGATTGCTGTCATCGCATAATTCAGGCAACGGACATCGTCATAAAACAATTGAACAGAGCTCAATAAGTTACAATGATTATTGAATGCAGGCGGGTATTCAAATGAAATGAGCCATAACGCATAATGCATGGAGCATGTGATTCACCGGCCTCGGCGTGGACGAGTGGTGGGGTGGGATCTGTTCATACCATCCTACTGATCTCGATCCATTCTTGCTTCATTCAATTTTATAGTATTCTTTAAGATAAATAGGTTTTGATTAATGAGCAAGTATCTTTGGTACCTAAAATACAATTTTCGTGCAATTTGGAAGATTTTGTAAATGGTGTTACCAAGGACGATTACTACAGCTCGACTTTAGAACAGGCTTATTATCTTGTCAAGGTCAAAGGCCTGTCTAAAATGCTTTATCCTTTTGCCAGAACATCTGAAGATCGTTTGTTACTTCGCGAGTTGCATCGCTTCGCGAATTCAAGTGACTGAATATTTCAAACTGCAGTAACGATCAAATACAAAGACACAATAGTATGATTGAAGCTGCATAAAGCCAAAAGCTCCAGATATAGACTACATCGCACGAACAAACAAGGTAGAAATAAGAAGGTTCATAGAAATAGGACGTGATTATGTTAGGTGACTAAAGTGAGATTCATTCGTGGAGAATAGTATACATCAAACCACAAAACTGAGTGCGGATTGATAATTGCACCAACACTGTAGTGGGGATCGACCATCACTGTTTCTTAACATATTGTAATGTTTTTGCGAAGTTTTCCTTACGCCCACGATAATTACGATCATTACTTTGGTGATGTTTTCTACTAATTCATACAATACTCGAGCATTATACGTACTTGTTGTTGATGTTCTATATATATGAACTGATGGTTAGAAGGCCACTTTATTTACCTCATCAGAAAACAAATAATGTTACGCTTAAACGTTTACAGTAGACTTGTAAATCATACAAAGAGTGTCTGAGAAAAATGTATATGACAGGTGTAAACGCGATAGTCCGGAAAATAATTTTCGAAGGACCAATTCAACTAAATTGTACTCTTGGAATTGCCATGGATTTATTTTCAAAAATATAATGAGTGTATCACTTATGCTTAACAATGCGTAATTCAGCCCATTTCATTATTCATCGTCAACCTATTACTATCCCACTGCTGTTGACGGGTCTCCTCTCACAACCAGAGGGGTTTAGGCCATAGCCCACTGCGCAGGCTAGATGCAAATTAAAAGACTTTCAACATTTTTGAATTATTTTTTAAGAACGTAAGATTTGTAAGTTATCTCTTGATATTTTATTTCATCGTTACAGCAAGTTATAATTAGTGTGTTATGTCCACATAATTCTAAATAGTCCGAGTTGCGTGCCTGGAATTCAAACCTCAGAATCTCTGACTGAAATTCCGAATTTCAACTGCTATGCTGTTTATTTATTATGTATCGATTAATCTATCAGTAATTTCTAACATTGTAGGTATCCAGCTGCTATGCAACAATAAGCTCGTTGTGCATAAACCTTGGGCAGGTCCCGAGGTCCGGTGTCATCTGCTCTGTATGATAATTATAATCGCTTCTCTGTTGGCGCTATGACAAGCTGTATGACTCGCCGTGAATTACAATGTTATAATATATCTTGCTCTCTGGCTAACGAAAGGTTCTTTTAGATCCATAGATAGAAAATGATGTCAGTGAGGTGATCAACCACTATTTTATTAAAGTTTGACCGTCTTAGCAATTAGCTAAAGTAGGTACAACTATACTATAGCTATAAATTTTAAATGCGTGTTATCCATAAATATGTTTTAGAAATAAAATTATTACAGACCCTTACTAATGAGATAATATTTCATTGAAGAAAAACAGACATTTAACAATATGTACGGTGGATTTCAATATAAATATATATTTATTACATTAATTTTTATTTATGATATTAGTAAGCTTATTAAGTATCGTCGTATTAATAAGATTCTTACATAAGATATTCTAAAACAATACATACTACTACAAATATAAAAGTATTTACAATATATGTTTACCTACTATATAAATAACATTGGTATCATGGATACCCGTCGTCTGCCTACATCGAATATTAATAAATTATTCATATCATGAAATAGGAGATCGCTTGGCGCCATTACAGCCGTCAAAACAATTCTCATTTAATATGTGTATAGTGATTACTGTTTTGACAACCAGCAGCTAAAGTTTCCAGGTATTGCTTTTAATTATTAAAAATTTATATTATTATAGAATATCATATTTTTTGCGACCACGTGGCTCCAAATAGTTGGTGCTCTATTATACGATGGTACAGGTAAAGGTGGTAGAACCCTTCATGTTGCGACTCAGGAACACCACCGCCACACTTATTTCTGCCTTATAACAGCAGAGTTAAAAATTGACGTGTTCTGGTTTGAAGCGCGTTCTGGCAACGCACCTTTGGCAGACCTCAGACTCGCAGGACTGTAATCCAATCATGCCAGCAGTGGAAATTTACCATATATCAAAATCCGAAAGGCGAATTATTTTCTTATTTAATTTGAATAACTCTCTCACGAGGTAACGGGGAGCCCACAGACATTCATGTTTAAATGGCAAGTTCTACTTTAAAGAGATATATTGTCATTCTTGGGCAATCTCTCACCATCGCCCATTAAGATTCGTTATCCGAGCCCTTTGTTTTTTCGTGTTTCGAGTTCGCATTCATACTCTTGATGTATATCTCCTTTTCTCCGAACAATGACGTAACTCGCAGTAAACTTTACTCGATCAAAACGAGCGATTTCATCTGGATTGTTATCATTGTCCACTGCGGTGATTTCTCCTGATTCTATAGAACAAAATATTAATCGCGTTTATATCGCTTTTATACGTTAATACCAGCAACACGTTTACAGTCTCCAACCACCTCCAATCTAAATGGATCTCGCTATTTATGATTTTACTCGATGATACTCGACCCGAGAAACCGCCCTTCTCATTTAGCACTTCATTGTTAAAATGTTATAAGGGTTAGCGACTATTTTTAGATAAACCAGATGCAACGGAACTCTCACGGAGGAGGTCGGTATCCATAAACAAAATTCCTTTCGGTTTTATCGAAATAAAAATAAATCATGTCATATAAATAACACAGTTAGACTAATTAGATAGGTAGGTCGTGTGGCGTATCGGTATCGGGTGGCGGAGCGTCGCGTTGCTTTCTCGGAACGCGGCGATAAGGTTTATCTCGGGGCACGAAAGCCTGCGGGAGAGGGCTGGGGGCTGGCGGCCGCGGGACGGAGTAGGAGGCAGCGGCGCGCGCGCATCCCGCGCCCTCGCCGCCGCGCCGAGGCTCCAGCGCCGCGCCGCTGCGCCAGTGATCGCTCGGACGCCACTCGCGCCGTACGCTCCACGCCACCGGCTCCGCTCCCACGCACACGCAAAAAAACTGACCGACCCCGAGTGACCCCAAAAGTGCACGAGCGGCCGACACGAACGAAACGACTTCGCGAACACATTCCGCGAATAACACTCAATTCAAAATCAAAAATAATCACTAACAACGCTTCGCTATAACATACGTGAGCTTATTTAACTGTTTACTTCTAGTTTAAATTAACATAAGAGGTGAAAAGTACGGACTGTGCACCGGAGGAGCAAATTTGAGCAGATTTAAATGTTAACGGGCGCTTAGAGCGAGCAGAGGCGGACCGCGGCCCAGGTGAGTCAACCGACTTTATTGTGATTAAAATTATAATTTGCGATTCCGTCCAATCTTGATATGGAATGTTGGGTTATTGGACTGGGCTCCTCACCTAACGACCGCGCTGAGCTTCACTCTTCCTTAAACTATAAAGTATTGATTACTTTATATGAACTGATTTGAAGAATCTACGTTAGTTACGTAAGATATATTTATTCCTATAAGAATAAACAAAAAAAGAGTCTCAATGGGACATCACTTGACAATATTATTTTATACTCGATTAGCATTAAAATGCCGGTAGTTGTAAAACAAATCAAAACAATAACAACACTCCGTTTACAGGCCTCATAATCTTGGATAATACGTGTTAAGCTTATTTTCATTTTATAATTTAAGTTTAACAAATTACAGTTACTCTGTAATTTATAAAAATCTTAAACATATTTACCTACACCCTGAGCCTACATCGTACTTAAACACCTACTTACATACATATTTAATTTTAGGAGAACACAACTTAAGAAGCCTCGTATCTCATTAATTAGCCGAACTGTGTACTCTTGTACACATTATAAAATATAAATTTAACGGTTCCCAAATACCTAGATGTTATTAAAATTTCAAATTCGAAAGTTAATTCCTTTGCACGAGTAAATTATCACCTGTTAGATGGTTCATTATAAAGATACAATTAATGTTGTTTAAATAATATTATAGGGTTTATGTAATGTACGCAAGTATAATTGTTTTCCTTGTGAAGTATTACAAATTGCCCCGGCAGACATTCTGCCCTTACCGATAGATATATATAGAAACTCATGAGTTTGATTACTTAGTTACGTTTTAGTATTTCTTCGTATTCTTTTTAATTTTTATTTTTTAATTGATAGAAGTAGCAAACTGGCATGCAGTCCACCTGATGGTACGTAACTACTGTCGCCCATGGACATCCATAATCAGCTCCAGATAAAAGTACGGCCCGACACGAGATCGACCAAAGATGCATTAGCAACTCTGAGAACAAAGTTGGAACCTTTTGTATTGGTATGCCTTCCTCACCATACACTTCAAAGCCCAGAAGCACCGCTTATCATTGTTGTTATTAGTTAGAAATAGGTGGTGCCCCCGGATTCGGACCACTAAAATTTGGAGGTGGTAAACAACCTTCAAATTTTAATCAAAATGTATTGTAAATATGAGTCTTTCAGTACCAGCCTTTTAAACTTTCCTAATGTTGGGGGTAGCTACGAGAAAAGGGTACCTAATCAGGCCTGGGTTTTGAATCGAAGTTGTAATACATTTATAAATAAATGTCACCCTGTATATCTACGAAATATTAACGTGTTACAAGATTTAGAACCCGAACCTAACATCATACTCCATATAAGCACGGTCCTAATCAAAGTTATCTAAAACCCGGACGTTTGATACCCTTTGAATGTTCAATACCAACTGACTATTAAAATTCATCTTAGAAGATGACAAACTCTAATACAACGTTAATCAACACGATAGCGTCACGGTTAATCGCTGTCAAATATCAGACGAGAATTCCACCGAATTACGTACGACATTCCAAGTGGAAAGAAGTCAAGAGGCAGGTGTGCAAACACTTGTGTCACCGGAGCCGCCGCCCGCCGTTGTTTTCATACAATGAGAACAAAGCTGGACGCATTCCTCTAGCGAGACGGACTTCAGCGCTCGTAATCTATGACTGCGCTCCCAGAAATGCAAACAAATGCTCTTCTCATCTCCCTTGCTCTCCTTGGAATCCGACAGCATACAGATGATATACATGAATAAGATTCTTTTAATATGGTTTTAATATGGTAATAGACGAAATTCTATTCACTTCCACGTTCTAAATGGAACGATCCAACCACGGCTGCGTCATTTAATTTCGATACCATGAATAAACGTTGTCCAATACTGTAAAATTCACATAGATCGTCCAATCACAGATCAGTCCCTTGAGGCTATAATCTGCTAAATTATCCCAATACAACACCTCTTTCTCAGGATTTTATAAATAAATTAACCACTGTTACCAATTTTTACATCAACCAAATAAGACTCTAATCTTACCTAAGATCGGTCTCAAATCACACATGCGTTGCTAGTTGCTAAGTTGGAATGCCTTGCGTGAGTCTCTTCTTTGGCCTTGAGAAACAATCACATTCTGAGACTTTCAATCCTTGTAGCCTCAAATTGCATAATTAGCCCAAAGCTTCAAATTAAAATACATTTTCTAAATAATATTTATGAATGATCCAAGAAAACTCACGTAAGTTGTAAAGAATAGCACTATAAATATTTACTTAAGTCGAGTATGTTCTATCTCTCGTTGATCTCTTTAGTGTGTAAATACATGTGTGATTCACCGATAAAATAAAACTAATATATTACAGTCAGTAGTGGTTGTCTGGTCGACATTAGAATCTATCGATTATGATGGTACGAATATCAAAAATATATTAGCTGCATAACAACAATAGTATTGTAGACGACCCTGATTTAATTCTCGAGACGATGTAATACCGCTTCTGCAGCCGTGATGACTATTAACTATATCTTTAAGAGAAGCAATGCATATGATACCTTAGCGTTAGGTTTAGAACTACATATGTAGTTAATATTCTTTTTTTTAATTATACTATGAGTTGATATTGAATTCGATTCTACATTGCACCCCCAACATCACTGTTTCGGTAACATCTCAGATTAGTATCGGCGATCATTATAACTCCATTTATGCAATCAAATATGTCATATCAGCAATTATAATTACGTATGAACCATCCAGCGCGTAAACCTTGGCACGGCCTACATTTCCACCTGACAACACAATAAAACGAGGGAAATGCGGCGTCGATAATTCCGCGTCTTGTCGTCCGTACGTGTTTACGTGTCTCCAATTAATTAGCTGTATCTCGATACCTCGGCCTCGGTTTTATCGCGTATGTTTAGCTCTTATTGGTTACGGTAAATGTTTAATAATAAATACAGATTCTACTTGATAAATAAACATTCAGCAACTTTATTCCTTTTTCAGCGCATTCAACAATACCTGTGTATGTCGCTTTTACTCCTAAACAAATATTGAATAATCAAAATAGAGTGTCAATGTGTGGTAATGTGTGTGTTGTGGTAACTTATCTATTTTACTTAAATAAAATAGGTCACGTTCAGAATTTATGTCCAGATATCCAGCTGTCAAAACAGGTGCTATGATCACACAGCTGACAGCTTATGAAATGTAGTTTTTTTACATGAAGAATTCACTCGTCGCTCAGATCCCGAGTTTATGTGATAAAATGTTTAACAAAAAATAAACAGTGCGTTTTGTACATATGTGACTTTATGCTGCAAATGAATTGTCCTTGTTTAAAGTCACTCTTACACAGAATACTGAATTGTAATAAGGAATTAATACTTAAATACTAGCAATATTCCTAGAAAGTTTTCTAGAATATAATTTAAAGGTAGTAGAAATCTTCGTGGTTCGACTCCAGAGTCCCCACCGCCACACCTGTTTCTGCTTAATGGCACAGCACAGCAATGTTTTAGTTTCCAGGGTGTGGTAAGGGAAAGATATTTATTCGAGGCTTTCCAACGTATTCTAAGGGGTAGCAACGCATCTGTGGCCGACCTAAGACAGGACTTCAATCTTATATCCTTAGACGGCATTTGCCACATACCATCAGGATCACTGCATGCTTACTTGATAAGAAAATAAAATCTAGTGTACTTTGCTAGTAAATAAATATTTATAGGAACCTTTTATGATTCAAAATTGCGTATGCGTCGGTCGTCTGCGCACATTACTGTATTTAGATCACTGTGATGTGCTCAAGAATCACTAAGTGGTCATATTAACAACTTGATGATAATTGATAATGCATAACATACGTGATATAGAACGGGTTCTAATCAAAACATTAACAACTATACACTATATTATACTTCACTATACTTTATCTTGGCCAAGCAATGCAATTAAAAATTGTACATATATTTGTATGCGCTGTAAAATTAACCCACAAGTTAAATACAAGCTCATATGAGCGAGCTAGTATGTGTTCAATAGCGTGATTCAGGAAGAGGGGCTAAGAGCTTAAATTTCAAGAAATATCTGAAGTAGCAACCATAAATCCTGGATAGACCAGTTTTACTTACTGATTAATCTTTTTCCTCTTTCAAATATTTGACCTAATCCTGTTGAGTATTTCTTGAACTATAAGCATGCATGCAACTTCAAATTGAACAAAAATATTTTTTGGAATGATTAATAGGTTGCCCGGTGCGACGTAGTAGCCGTCTTTGGAGTTTTTGAACATTCCCAACACTAGCGCATTTGTATTTTTTAATTTAGCTATTTTTCAAAAAGTATTATTTTTATAGGTATAATTTTAGATATTAAAATTATCTCGAACACTTCCGCATTTGAGGTTTGGAAAACGTGCGGTGCGGGCGTACGTGCGCTATCTACACAAAATTACCTCAAAAAATAATTTTGTCTCTACCCAGTACAGGAACATTATGCTAACATGTCTTATAGATATGTAATTACGAACAATAATTGTAATTGTAATTGTAATTGTTGTTTAATGAGCAATATATAACAAATAAATGTAATTTGTTAAACAGTTACGATACTTGCCAATGGAAAGGGTTAACCGAATGATTCGCATTACGTTTCTGCGGTAAGGACCAGTCACGATTAACGACATACTTGGTAATATTTTATTTTTTATTTCAGCTCATAATTTATTCTTTGTTTTAAAATATTAAATGAACATAACGTTAAATGATTAACATGAGGGTATCGTGGGTTCCAGCCAGTAAACAAAGATAAAATGTATCCTCTTTGGAACCGTTTTACCCTGTGTGTATAAAAACACTTGAACTTCCCTAAACAGTGCCCCACTTGAGGCGATCCAGTTATAATTAGATTTAGATCGGCGAAAAGTACGGACCTTTATAGGAAACAAGACAAAAAAAGCAATCTTTAAAATTCCGGCGGTGAAAAGCCCTCACCTCGGTACGGTCTTAGTACGGTACTCATCTGGATGTAAATAAACATGTTAAGAACATTCTATATGTTCTTCATTCAGCCAATTCAAATGACCTTTAGAGGAATAGCACGAAATAGACCTATACTGATGCGTAATCACAGTGGGTGTCTGTGTCAAGTGTGTTCGGCCGTACACACACATTGCCACCGTACCGTCTGTCACTGTGTTAAGTGGGCGCTTATGATAGAGAAGCCATGACTAAGTGCCAAGTAAACCTTTGCTATTACACTTGGCATTAGAAATAAACTATTTATAGTTTTTTTGCCCGTGTGGGACGATTGCCTTGAATTTGTAATAACGAAGTAAAACATTATGCTTTTCACTTGAATGTTATTGTCTAAATCTATAAAAAATGGACACATATCTAAGGGGCAGATGGTTATCACATTTGTCCTTTAATAGCTCTGGATCATTTCATCTGATACTTTAAAAAAGTCCCGAAGACTTGCCTTCTATTATAAGCCGACAAAAGCAGTATAATACTCAAAGCATATTTTCATATCAAAAGGTTTTCATGACGCATTATTTTCGTTTACAGGCAGGAATAGCAAGTAGCAATATTATAATATTGAAGACCTTTCGGTAGCCTATGAGTGCATTCTCATTTCGACTTAATAAGTTGCATTTTGATTAAATGAAAAGTATATTAGCAACAATTGTCTTCGGCATAATTTGATCAGTGTTTCCCACAACATCGTAGTGGCATGGCGTAGGAGGGCCGTGACTGTGACCACACCGACAGTGCTTAATTAGCCTGAACATCGCGGACCCTGCGGTCAGGGTCCGCTGAGCCGGTCCACCGGTTTGTATTTTATCGCTAATTTCACTTATTTTTTACGTAACAGCTTATATTTTTCTCAAAGGTCCCTCCATAAAATCATTGTCTTATAAGTCACAATTATATTCGTGTTGGTCTGCAAACCGACAGATGGTATTATATTGCTCATATTTATATAGTAATTCATAGGTAAATTTAAAAGTTGTAATCCATAATATTCGTTATATATCGTTTCATTTTATTATTTTGTCAGCAACTTCTGACGTCCACAAGCCCATAATTATATTGAGATATTTTAGAAATGAGTTATTAATATTGTTCATAGTAACTTAGTCCTCATATGCTTATAGTTATTTACCTATTTTGTAGTCTAGTTAATAAAACGAATACTGACTGACAATGAACCTGCGGATTAAATCTGTAGGTCTAGAAGCGTGAAATTTTACACACGAGTTCCGTATGTAACGCAGACGAGCACTAAATACAATGGGCCACGTGCGAATTGAACTCTCACACTAAAGGTTACGTACCATCAAATTTTAATTTGTATTTATGGACTCCCTTAATTTTATTTTTAAAATTTTTGTATTTGTCTTATAGTGTAAATTTTTACACACTGAAATAATCAATTCTCTATCTAATATCTATTGCGTTTCAAGGCAAAGAACCCTGTGACAGACAGACAACAGACGCAGGATCAAGATACAGGATCCCGTTTCCCCTTTGGGTACGGAGCCCTAAAAAGATCCTTAGATGCTTATTAGCAGATTTTCTAACTTGCTTTATCTCTCCTATTATTTTATCAATTCTCCAATTTTCACAGTATAATAGTGAGAGTTAGAAAGCAACATCGGCGACAACATATTGCTTAATTAGCCTAACAAGTTGGAAACTGTGATCTTCTGGCTACACGAAATGACCACAAATTGATTATAGTAAGCTCCTGATAGTACCTACGTATACAGTTTTATTATAATTGATCTCTAAGGAAACAAATCACAAAATATTTTAACAAAGCTTCAAATTTGAAATGTCAGTTTACACAAAGTGAGATTTGTACCCAAATGTCAGTGTAGGATGGTAGACCTATGGTGTACATCATAGTCACATTACCCTAATGGTTATAGGTAGCCACGAATAAGGAAACGAAATATTCATTTTTAATATGAATCTCTCAAGGAAATTTTTATTTTGTATGCCAGGCTATCACATAGCTATATGGAATAGTTTGTTTAATTTTTTACAGACATCGTATACGAGTTTGACATAGTTCGTAGCAAAAAAAAAATATTTCTTTCTATAATATGCGTATGAACGCATTATATCTTAAATAACCGTCCGCACAAATACGGTCCGCGCCTGTCAAAGTGTTGTATACAAATATGATTTTGTCTGACACGATACGTTCAACGTCTGTAGATAAAAATAGAACCTTAGCGTATTCCAACCGCGTTACAATATTTTGAAAGTCCAAACAGCTCATTTACAGTTTCATGTTATCAGAGATCGGTTATTGAAGTCGCAGTACCGCCGAGTGTCAAACCGAGACTGCTGGGAATGTGGCCTGCCTGTGGTCAGCCGAAGGATTTGGCAATCACATATCACATATCCAATTAAATCTGTTTATACTCGTATTTACGTATTTCTCGAATACTCGTAAGAATCTTTTATCCATGTTTTTTCTGGAATCTGTCTGGGTGTTTGAATTCTTAAGAATATTTCTGTTGAAGTATAACACAAATCAACTTAAATATTATACACTAGTGTTGCGATTTCTAAATTTTTAGTAGCTAATAAAATGGAGATTCAATAAAATTGCCAAGTTTTGTTTCGATTACACTACATTTTACACGACTAGTCCCTTTTATGCTTTATAGTGAAAATATTGTATTTAAACTGATCATATTACTGTGTCGTTAAAGGTAAGAAAGTAACAAATTAAGTCTTATTTATTTTATGAATTTACTAGTTTTTGAGATCAAAAATTGCAATCGAGTCAATTGGTGTATATTATAACAACAATTAACAATTAATAATTTAGACATAAACTTTACAAATGTTTCTCAAATGATTGCGCATTTCCGAACAGTCAATGTTACGGTCAATTTGATTTCATTCTTATAAATATTAATTAGTCACAGAATGATTTCATAGCGAGCGTTAAGTCACGTTTTGGCAAATAACGTGCACCCCTTAGACAAACCTGCGGAACCACGTGTATTGTATTGAGTACGAATAACGTTTTTTAATTTAATATAAGAGCCCTGCCGTTTAGTTTTACGAGCCCTTTACTCCCTAGAAAGTTCAAAATCAATTCTTGTAAGTTTCTTCAAAATTATTTCACATATGACTGAACTGGCAAACAAATTAATATGTAAAGTTTAACAAAATATAAATGTATTAAGTCGCAATCATTTCTGTAAAATTTATGCATAATATAGTAAATTTTATCAATTCAATAATATTATTAACACAAATAAATAAAGTTGGAGAGTCAGTACCGAAAACCCAATTATTATAAAAAAATGTCTGTCTGTTTGTTTTCGCTAATTTCCAAAACAGCTGGACCAAGTTTGATGAGTCTTTCCTTGGCAGATGGGCGATATTAGAAGGAGTAACTTAAGCTACTTTTATTTTAGAATTTCCTTTATATGTACATATGTTACATTTGTTTATCGCGAGCGCAGACAGTACTATTATATGATCATATAGTTATAACTGATTTTCAACTTTCCAACTCGCATACCGGAAAGGGTCTAAGCACGGAAAAGTACCTAACGAGCACCCATTCACAGTCGCCACACACATTGCCGCTTTACTTGACATACTCGTGTCGTTTGCTTTATGGCAGTAGTAAGATGAATATGCCATAACCGCATCTCGAACGACTAAACCAGTGTTAGAAGTCATACATTAGATCTGCTCGTTTAAGTATGTGTACTTTACAATACACGTCGTCGTCCCATTACTGTCCTACTGCTGGGCACTGATCTTCCTCCAGAGTGAAAGGGGTTGAGGCCATAGTCAACCGCGCTGGCTAAGTGCGAGTTGGTACACTTCACGCACCTTCGAGAACTTTCTTTTGCAAAGAACTCTTAGGTTTGTAGGTCTCTTCACGTTTTTTTTCCTCGTTATAGCAAGAAATAATAAATTTCTAATGTAGTAAAGCAAAAGTAGTAATGATAATGTAAGGATGGAAGAGGAACTATTAATGAAATCTTAACCCAGAATTTTAAGATACACGTACCTATTAGTTTTAAAAGAACATTAAATATTTATACATAATCTACTAATGCGTTGTACACTCAATAGGAATTATTCATTTGATCGTAATGACTAATTGAAAACCTTAATGTTCGAGTTATCAAATTGTGTTTAAGTGCAGTCAAAACAACATTACGAATTTCCTGATAGATTAGTGGCTACTAAGAATTTATTATTTAGAGCAGTAAACATGCGAGCTAAGGCGTACCTTCTGGGAACAAATCGTGTCCATACTTATTAATAGGAACCAGATAACGGGTTGTAGTGGCAAGGCCCAATTACGTATGTTTGTATGTATGGATGAATATGTATTAGGTATTAAGTTGTAGGTGGAAAAACCTTTTGTGATTTGTTTCGGGCAGCACCACCACCTCATCTATTTCTACCTTTTTTTTACTTCCGAGGGGGAAACCCCAGAAGGGTACCCGGTGCCGTAGGCGCGACTCCAGGTAATATGGGATTTTTACCCACATAATCTAGAACCACAATTTTTCTGTTAACCCTCAAGGTGACCGTATTCACTTAGTGGAGGACACCTGGTTCTCCACCGGAACACAACCGGAGTCCTCCTAACGCCCCATTAGGGCTCCCTATAAAATAGTAATAATGCTCATAAACAATATCTAAAGTGCGAACTGCGACATAAAAGCCGTATCCCGTTTACTACGTCTATCTAATCACTTATCGCGGTGCAGCCATCATCAGTAGTAACAATCGCTATCTGTCATCATAACCCAATGACACCGTAAGTGCGACAACTGCCCACGCCCACGCACTCGCTAAAACTGTGTAAAGTGGAGTACAAGCCGCTACCTAACCGCGTAAAAAGCTGAATGCATTATTGGTACATATTAGTAATATTTCATCATATATTAATAATGTGAAGTATTTATTTGTATCGATTCATTTGCTTGTCGCGAGTACTCGGGATACCAGAATCCTTATACAAAGTTCAGGATTCTAACATATACCCGAGGCTCGAGAATAAAATTCTTAATTGCTAAACAAACTGGTTTAAATTCTTCATAATAATTTCAGTTGAAAAATAATTGGCCAACGAAAGGTTACGTACTAACAAATGTGTTTTTTTTTTATTTTCAGTATTTGTTGCATTGAAAATATAGTGCCTACCCATTACGGTTCAACAAATAAAAACGCGCGAAAATACCCTAACTTTTTATTGTATTCACTTTTTTATTGAATTAGCATTTAAAATATGTGTCTACCTATTACGGTTCAAGATATGACTGTAACATACAGACAAAGAGCGGAGGTTTAATTATAAAATCCAGTTAACTGTAGAAACCCAAAAGCAGTTACTTAGGTTTTGTGTGATTTTTTCCTAAGTCAGTTGTATCTTTCTTATTTAGTTCATCGTTATTTTCTTAATCATACTATAATAAATCGCAATCGTAAGTGTGTGTGTACACACCTTTAGCTGCACTATCGCGCAGTTTACAAATCCGGTGGTGACGCTACTGCCAAGGTCTTAGAACATAGATTTACTTGCTAATGCGAGTTTTATAGCTCAATATTGCAATAAAATTATTAACTTGTTAGTGTCCTTAAACTTCCACGCAGATAAACAAACCGTTCTAGTATAGGGTTGGCAACAAATAATATCAACTTACAAATAAAAAATATATAAAATAAAATAATTTAGTAATGTAACGTATGGGATTTAAGGTAAATAATTTACCTAAACTTGAAGTTCAGATTTAGGCACCCGTCATTGAGAGTTTGTCACATTTAGACAAAAAAATTGTTACAAAGAATACGACTAATACCAGAAAGTCATATCTTAGGGTGTAGGGTAAATCCTTTTTATTTCTCCAAATATTTTCGGTGCCCATTTTTAATTGAGCTCGACTTAATTGAGCTTGGTAATATAACTCAATTTTAATTAGCTATACGACATACTGGGATTGTTATTTGCTGTCTGATGTTCTTCACGAGCTCGGCACGTGTCTGGTGCCGGCTACCGGCGTATCGCCGATCATCAGGTATAATTGACAGGCGTCATTTATAGCCACCGCCGGTCTCGGACTACTACGGACAGAATTAGTACCCCGACAGCATTACTTGCTTCCTACGTTTACTACCTGGTTTCTAGTAGTTGCCAATAGTTGTTTAAAAGTTGAATGTGATATGAGTACAATAATTATTTGATTGGCTACTTTACTCCTGAATAAATTAAATTAAATATTAATTTGCTAAAATTAAACACGACATTTATATTTGTTGGCCATTGCCATTCCTGATTCAATGACATTTTTGTTTGTATAGTTTTGTTTGATTACTTTGTTTGTTGATTAATTGTCATTAGGTGTTCAACGTCTCTATTGACTCTTACGTCAGCAATTTGATGAGACATTAGTAATTGACAAATAAATACCCACTGCATGTTGCATTTACTGGTCTTCTTCACATTATGTCACTGACTTACTGGTCCCCCAGATATGACATAAGCCGCTATTCTTAGCAAATAGACAATTTCCACCAATTTCTCAATCTATCCACTTTTGGGAGGATAATAAAAAGTAAATAAAATTGAGGAGTACATGTGAGGTGGCGAGGGTCGCGTGGGCGGACGATTGTTTCATCTAGCAGCCCCCGCGCCGCCCACGGCCGCGGCCCAGCTCCTCAATCCTGCCGCAGCGGGCCCCGGCGCCGCCTGTGAGTATTGCTGTGCTGGTTGCATGCAAACCGTGTTCTGCTTTTCCACTGCGTTCGATGTGTGATTTTTCGTATTCGAACTAAGTTCAATTAGAAAGTGTTTTGCGGGGACTTACGTTTTATTGTAAATAAATTAACATTAGGTAGGTCGGTATTTTGTCAGGCAATGAAGCGCTCAAATATTTTACAATAATCTATACAATAAATAAATAATATAACAATTTTTTTTTCCAAAATTTTTAAATAGATATGTGATTAAGAAAATGAATTCGTTAAATCGTTATCCTTAACTCTTTATAAAAAAAAACACTGAAATAACATTTTACATGTGACTTATAATATAAATAAATATGTAGCCGATTACCACAATGTTAGTGTTGAAGACGTATTTTTGGGAATAGATTTACGTTAATAATTAATACAATATAAGGAAAAATGCGAAAGCCATCATAAATATTTTCTAAACTATTTTTAACTATGATTATAGGGCTTGTCGCAAATTAATCAATCAATACCGCAAAACCTTAAGTTATTCAATAATTGGCAATTTTATAGATAAACAAAATAGCAATTGTTTCGCGAGGAAATAACGTGGGTCTGCATGTCAGGGTGTCTGGCCGTTCAACAATAACAGCTGACGTAACCACCTCCTACGGCAGCCTTCCGATCCGAAGTTATTGGTTCAACGTGATGTCATTTGCGAAAATAAATAATAATTTCGAACCGCTGTAGCTCATGGATGCTCCGTGACTAATGTATTTGCGAGAAATTACATGCACAAGTTGTTGCGGACACTGACAAATAAAATGAAATTGCCAAATCATACTGAATGCTTATTTTGCGCTCAATGTTTATATTTAACACGTACCCTTAATTTTCATGTTTATAGAATGGTAACAATAAAAATATATTTGACATTAGTATCTATAACCTATATTAGAACCCCTCTAGAATCAGGGTGATATCACAATTATTCTATGGTGAAACAGTTCTTGCGTTTGTGGAAGGGTGTGGATGCCGACTGACTTACATATGAAGCGACCATTCCTCGGAAGAGGCAAGCCATCTGTGATTAGCTTAAGGTAGCTCCCCTGTTCTATATGTAGTTATGACATAAATGTATATAAACCTGAAAGTAAAATATTATCGAAATAAATTCAGAGGCGGTTTCGAAAAACAAGAATTGCTCTTTTAAAGTTATTAAATCGATTCTTTGTAACCATAATGAGTGTGGGTGGGTATGGCCAAAATCTAATTTATATTCGTTCGTTCAACTCTACTGTGACAAACAAAGAGGCATATTTAATAGATATATATAGAGTACAGAGGTTAAATTTATAAATGCTATTCCAGAAGCTAAATGCCCAATATTGAATGATCCAATTCAGAACTCCACGCAAAGTTGCGGGTGTTCGTTGGCTAGTAAATGGATAAGAGAAAAAGTATTCTAGATCTTTTTCCCTAAAATAATCCCGTAGTCCTAGAAAAAAAAGGAAATTATACTGTAGAAATATCTCGGGTACATAAATATTAGCTGTGTATGTTCTCAATTGCTCTATATGATCGAGTGCCTTCTACAAGTGTTTGTGTACAGACGAGCACAATAGCGACAGCGCTGTTGACATTCAGTTATCTCGGCAATGTGTTGATCTTCGCTGATCGGATACAATCGCGATTTGCGTCTTCATTTTAGATGTACGACGTAGTTCAGTCTCACAATCATATATAATCAATAATGGCACACTGCATAATATTACTGTCAAAAGGAAATTAGTAGTATTTGTATTTGCAGTAGTAATTGTAGCAGGTACTTTGAGTACCTACATTATGTAAAGCTAATATTTTATAAGTGAAATAAAAAATATTTCTAATTGATTAACTAATAAAGTAACTGGTAACATTAATTCATAATATATGGTAATCTTTTTAAGTCTGTACGATTTTATAATACACTTAATTGTATTATTTTGTATGTGAGATGGCCGGGTTACTAATCTTTATTGTATTTATTTTAATTCGCAAATATCCCAAAAAAATAATTTTTCTTACATGACATAAATTCTCACTCATGATTGTTTAGAAAATGTTTTTTTTTAAAGATGAGCTTTAGAAAGGGCAGTTATATTAAAATGACAGATAAATAGGGCAATTAAATTTGCGTAAGAATAAATTAAATTAGTGCGTCGTCCTGGCTTGGTAGCCGCCAGCCGCCAGCCGCCGGCCGCCGGTAGCTCGGCTGGGCGCGAGGCGTGAAGGTCTGCGCGTGTATCATATGTTTTCGTTCACTGTACAAACGCAGCGCTCGTGACAATACCTGTTATGACTGCTTGTTTATTGCGACTTACTGCAGAATCTGCACCCAGCACAATTATGTGATTGTAACTCAGGATCATACTTCGCCACTTCATTCTATTTTACTACAGCACTTCGCGTTCAGGTGAACGTGCCTTAAGATTTAAATTCTATTGGCTCATAGGTTTTATTATAGATAAAAAGTATTTCATACTCTGTAATATTAATGCTTTATTTTACTTTTTTTAAACAAATTTGCGCCTGGCTTGCATATGAGGCGACCGACCATCTTCGTCCTCAAGAGTGGCAACGCCTGCATGAACAACTTTAAGTTGAACCCTATTCTATACGGCGTCGGTCCCAGGCTAGACGTAACGTTATGTAAACATTACAAGTTATTCCATCAGTCCATCAACAAGTTTTCAAATTTTGTAAACATGTGAACACAAACAAACGTAAAGCAGAAAGTTAAGTTATTATAAAGTTATTGGTCTTAGATCATTGACGCCGATTAACGACAAAAGAGTGAAACTCCAAAGAGTCGATCATTCGACCGACAGGTGTACGCATATTTACCTCTCTAATATAAAATTCAATTGTATTAGTTATTATAATCATCAATAATGTGTATTGAATAATCATCGGCGATTTGGAAATATCTGACCACAGAGAAACCGGTGGGAACTTAGAGAGCGACGGGCACATGCATAAGTTAATCGAACGTTACTGTAGGTATAAATGAAGAAACGTTTTAATTTACTGTAATTTTATTTAGTACCCGAGCCCCGCGGTTTCGTCCGCATTTTAAAATTGTATCATGAATATAACCAAATTTTATGCTTTCATGGATGTTAATATTTTCCGCGGAACCCTAAAATAAAAGTAGGCCAA
This sequence comes from Spathilepia clonius, assembly GCA_018250295.1. Taxonomy (NCBI): domain Eukaryota; kingdom Metazoa; phylum Arthropoda; class Insecta; order Lepidoptera; family Hesperiidae; genus Spathilepia; species Spathilepia clonius. The sequence goes on from DWRA01000102.1 coordinate 31,376, forward strand.
GTTAATTCTTATAACATCAACTAATAATCAATAAAAGTTCCGTCAAAATTAGTCCAGCCGATTCTGATTAATCGGAAGAAACAGATATATTTTTTAAATAACAGATACTTCGTTATAAGTGCCGTGTAAACCATAAATATAGGATGTTATAGTGAAAAAAGCTATGGTGTATATTTTCATTATGTATTTAGAAGCTGTGTGAATCTGGTTATAAGTGTGCAGTAGGTATATACATACAGTAGGTATATACGTACATATATCGGCAATTAAGAAATTACAACGTCGTATCTTTCATACCCGTTACATAACAAAATGTACAAATTTATAACTCGTCTTTAAATGCTTTTTGCAGTTAACGAAGGGATAGGGATGAATCAATAGCTGCTGTTATTTAACTTGTAACAGGCCTTCGTACTTCGCTAGAGGCATCAAGTGTGCCTCTGGTTTATTTTGTAAAACGTGAACATAAGCTGTTTCCCTAAGATTCCCTAAGAAAGAGTAGGGATCAAACATGCGCTGGACCTACGACAGGATTATTTCCGTTCGACTATAATATCTACAGACAGCAGTATCGGGTAAGTTACGAGCTCGTTTAGTTTTTTATTATACAAAAGGTTCCAACTAATTTGTAATCAACGTACATCCGAGATTGCCCTTATCTTTCATCTTAACAAATGTAACGCCATTAGATCTCATTACATTGTCTTAAATTAATAAAATTCACAGTGTGGAAAATAAATTATTTTATTGAATGTTTTTAATAGAATTATAATTAAGATTCATGGGCTCCCATAACAAATGTCGTCATTGTCAATCCATAGCTGTCTCACTGCTGGGTACGGGACTCCGCTCGGACTGAAAGACATTTAGGTCAGTGTGATGGCGAATGCGAATTGGTAAACTTCATACAACTTTGACAATTTAATAGAAAAATTGTGCATAAGTAAAATACAAGAAACCGTGGATTACAGGTACTATTACTTATCGTTATAGTTTATATATGTGAAGTTATGGATTTATATTACTGTTTTCCTTTTTCTTCACGTTCAACCTTGTTTTGAGAATTGCTGGCGTGAATGGGATTATAAATACGCAATATCCATGTATTGGTATCGGGTTCGTCGCAATTGTGTTTAATGACTACTTCGGTCTTGATTAAATTATTATTTATGATGATTATATTATTCTCAAATTATCACACATGCTAATAGATTTCTTCTCTCATGTACTTTTTAATCAAATTACTTCTTATTAATGAAATAAAGTAGTGGTTAGCTGGCCGTCAAACATCTTTATAAAAAAGTATTTTACAAATAATTTCACGGCCGTGTTTGATCTAAAATAATATAACACTGCACTAAATCCAAAGTAATGTGTCTTTTGTGAATCAAACAAAAAATACCAGTGTTCTTATTAGCTTAGTAAATTAACATTCACGTAGATTCAGTAGCGTAAGGCAACAACAACCTGGAGACGGCTGTCATCACAGACCATCCAGTTTACTTGTAATATTAGTAACGTGTTATGTTTCACACTTTTGTAATGGGTTTGCTGATTAAACACTTCTCAACCCACGCTAAGTACTGTGCTTACACTGCTAAAGCACTGTACCAACGATCGTTTTATCATTGTTATTTCTGCCTAATAACGGCAGTGTCAAGCGCTGCTGCCTTCTGGTTTGAAGGGTGTGGTAAGGGAGACTGACTTATCCGAGGCATTCCAACTTCCTCAGGGGTAGCAACGCATCTTTGGTCGACCCCAGGTACGATTCTAGTCTCATCTGGGGTAGGTTACAAATGTCCGTGGGCGGCAGTTACCATTTACCATCAGGTGGACTGCATGCTCGTTTGCTACTCCAACATATAAAAAAAATGTTAAAATGAAGCCAATTCAGTAAAATAATATTTTTTATTCCTGTTTACAGATTTTTTTTACAAATCCCGCCATCTTTCTTTTTTTGTCTTTTTTTTGTCTTTTTCTTTGTACTAAGTCATAAAATGTAACCAGCCAGCATGACATAACTGTAACAAATGATAATAAAAATAGCAGCAACGTCCAAAAAACATCAGATAAGTAATTAAATTAAATCTTTTAATAATTTTCTAACCATTACTATATGATTCTAGTAGATTGGTAAAAGATGTTAATATTAATGTAGCTAGTTTTATATGAGAGCCATTGTCATTATTAGTAATTGATAGTTAAAGGCTACTTCTGGCTCCACTAAACGTTATATAGGTGAACAAATTTTACGCTTTTGCTACTTCTTTATCTCACAATAAATTACACTACGTAAACAAGATTAATGACAACATACATTGAAGTAAGATAAGAACACATCAACTTTCCTGTCTCTTAGCAAAAAACAATAAAAATAAATCAAACAGATAAACATTGTCAAAAACTTTAAAAAACCAAAGTTGTTTGACGACTCGCGTGTTTGGACAAACAAAAAAAATGACTTATGCGGTTTCAAAGACATCCTCGCCAAATATGGCGGCTCGTGAGTTCTTGGTTTGTTTGCTTTTTGTATTGGCTGTGGAGATTGCACAGCGCCGCCAGTTTCAATATTTATATAGGTGCGCTGTAAAAATCATAAAATATAATAAATAGTACGTACGTCCAATATTAACCATATTGTGTCTGCCTAACAGAATCCACCGAATATACCCCATTTTGATCAAAGATAACGAACATTAGTTACGGTACAATAGTTTATTGTTTTTATGCCCATAAAGCATAGAAGTGGTGAGCTATTTATCTTTTATTAATTTATTTCCATTTTAATATATAAATATATAAAAATAGATAAATGACTTCTTGTATTGTTGATCTTAGAAGTTTTTTTTTAATTTAAACCACGTGTATAAATGTCTTTTAAGTTAATTTTTTCCAAGTCTAACGCAATATGAAAACCTCAGCAGCCGGCCACGATCTCAAATAAAGATATTTCGATCGTGTACAAAGATAAGATGGGTCAGCGAGTCGCAGTATCGCCTCCATAAAGGCTGTAGTGTACACTGACTACACTGTAAAGGCATAACGATGGCCAGACACGAGATTATGCAAACGTTGGACGTTGGCGCGTCCGCAGTCTTCGCACTACCGGTTGAACTTGATCAAGGATTAACGAAACATAATGGAACCAAATTTATTTTTATATCATACCAAATTTAATATTGTTACATAACGTACCGTGTTATTTGGATGCCCGCGTTTTATTTATGTAATAGAAAAAAGTAATGGTATCAAATCTCGCCTCTCAATCTGATGTTCAAAAATCCGGCACTTCTAATTTTTCGCCACTTGACCTTAAGATAATAAAAGCTTTAGAAGAAAATCTACCCGTTCGATAGTTCTTAAAAAAGTTTCCAAAGATGTATCCATTCTATCAACCCGCACTTATCTAGCGCAGTAAATCATGGCCTACACCTATATGACTCGCAGAAGAGACTCACACCCAGCAGTGGCACAGTAATGGTCATAGCAGACCGGCCTGTTACTTCAGTGCTGTAAACTGCTCACTTTATCCAAATAGAATAGGAGTCTTACTTGAGCTCAGTAACATATGAGTTTCTATTGCTATTCCTAAACTAATTTTGTACGCTTAATTTCGTACGCATTAAAATTTTAAAACGATATTAATATTATAAGGCAAAATTTTCTCTGTGACGAGTACCACGAGTACAACGAATACCAATTTATTTTTTGTCACGAATTTGATCGAGGATAATAGAAATTAATGTTGTACTTAATCTTCTTTGGTTTATGGATTTAAATTTTCGGCAGATACACCAAAGACCATTTCCGTGACACTAAGTAACGTTGTTTTAATGATATCGTGTACCTGTTAGAAAGTCATGTTCATGGACAAGTTTAATTGGCAACATTCGTTTTGGTCTTCTTAACCATAAATGTTTCCCTTTACCGGCTCGAGCTGGGGTTGTTGGCCCAACTGCAGCATTGGCGCATTTGACCAACGTTGGCGCATTAAGATATAAGACAAAACCTGGCTGGGTCGTCCGCAAACCAGTTTAGTGGCAGCTTCGTATACGGGCACCGCAGAGGGCCGGCGAGCTCCGCGCCCGAGGAACCGATATTATGCACTTAAAATATTCGCATTACCGCTTCCATGGCTATAAATAGACGGGAAATATTGTATCCGAGATGGAAGGTTATTTTATCAATAATAGCCTATTATGGAGCATTAGAAAGCTGCGAATAGGATGAATAAATCTTATGCGGCAGTGGAGGGTAGCTTTTCATGGGAATAAGTGTCGCGAAAACGATATCGGAAGGTATTTATCGTTTGATTGCATCTCTTGTGAGCGAGGACTATCATTACGTATTTATATAGAATATACTTTGATATTAAGTTGTTAAGCTAAAACTATAATAGTTGGTAATAAATAATTTAATATGTAATTACTTTTCTCAACTGCAATATACGCAACAGTAACTATTAATTCAGTGAAAATTATTAAAAAAGACGAAACACGCAGATTTTGCTATGATGTCATATGCGTCGGCCACTAGCAGGTTGACACAAGTTGTCGTAGTAAATAATAATTTCGAGGAAATCAAAATGACTGACCCCGTGCGTCACATGTGAAATGCGTATATGAAAGACGTCAAGTAGAAGAGTAATTTTTATTTGTGGTTGATTGTAAAAGAAACCTGTTCTTGCCTAATAATAACAGTTTAAGCGCTGCTGTATTGAGGATTGAAGGGTGTGGGTAGGCGCGTTATACATATTCGAGGTGATCCAACTCAGTCCTCAGGGGGCTAACGCATCTGTGATCAACCGGAGGTGGTACTCTAATCTTATCAATAACTTGCCATCAGTTGAACTGCAAGTGCGTTTGTTACTTCTATGTTAAAAAAATCTGGCTATGAAGTTGGTGATGCTCATTTTGCTAGGCTAACCGGCTTACACCAATAAGAAAGATAGATATCTTGCAATAGTTGGAATTAAATAGTTAAACTTATTTCTTATTTCTGCCTAATAACAGCAATGTTAAGCGCTGCTGTGTTCTGGTTTAAAGGGTGTGGTAAGGAAGATAAACATAACGAGGCATTCCAACTTAGTC
>DWRA01000103.1:0-36309 GCA_018250295.1 Spathilepia clonius
AATTGGTGTTTTGATATGATAAATGCTCTTTCATATACAGATGTGTTAGTATTATTTGGTATAAGGATAATTGTTTGTTATGTGTGTTTGTGTCCGTTATGTTTGATTTTAAAAATTAAAATGTTAATGAAATTTTCAACATTTTTTAAATAAAAATTATAATGAATATTTGTATCGTTGCCATTATTATAATTAATGAAACATCTCTAAATAGATGTCTTCACAATTTATTGCTATGCATTGTCTTGTGCAAATGTTGATATTTCAAATTTAGCGCTTTCCTATCCGGTGTTATCTTAAACTATTATTTTCAGAGATACAACTTTGTAACAACTCAGTGGTTCTGTTCAATATTTTAAAAGCTATAAACGTTGAATTGTTGATATGCAACTAGTAAAGCGGCTAGTTTATAGCCACAGATTTAGACTTGCGAATTGCAATGTAGTACTTCGTAATTAGTTTCGGTAGATACGTTTGTTTCTCATCTCGATTAATTTTACTTGTGATGCAACAATAAGGTTACAATGTAAATATATTGTATAGAAGTGGAGCGAATTATTGTGACCGAATATATTCTACACCATACACTCTACGTATCCTACTTGTGAGTCTCAGTTTAAATGGCTGCAATCATAATTTTATATACACTACTGGACATGAGTATTTACAGTTATAGAACTCTTCGTTTTTTAACGCTGGAGGCACCACCGCTACACCTATTTCAACATGTAACAACAGTGTTACGGTGATAAGCCTTGCTGTATTCTGGTTTGAAGGATGTAGTTAAAGTAACTCTTTTTCATATCCAGTATAAAGGGCTTAGAACATAGATCTATACACCTTTATATATTTTATTTTATAGAGGAATTTATTTACTTAGGTCACACTAAGTAACACTTATTTTATATTCATTTAATACATATATTGCATCTATTAATATATTATATCTGTATATATTCAAAAACAACATACATATTAATATGTGATCGATCACTTATAAGGTAAACGATTAAACCTTAATAAGATAATTCAATTCCATATTGCGATATATAGCCGCATTATCATAATTAAATAATACATAATTGTCTTTATCGTTAGAAAACTTTCCTTGAATTTATAATCGTATTTTGTTATTTATATATTAATGGAGCGGAATTTTTGATGTTATATCTCGAAGATTTCCGAATTTGATCTTGAAATTTCTTATAAACTTATCACTATTTGCAATTTCCGATCGCTCTCGTTATAGTCAATTAAATACTTACGGTCTTAAAATGTTCGACTTGGAAAGTAACGTTATTCTCCGTTGTTTATTCCCAGAGGGAATTAAAACTGCTTTAGCTGTAATTTAAAGATGATATTTTTAAGCTCATATCATACATACTTAATTACAGAACATTTTATGTTGAACGATAACTTAGAAATGTTATTATTTGAAAAATATTTTGGCTTCATTATTATCTTTAATTGATTTCGCGTGCCAAGGTGTCGTATAATATTCCAATGGTTACATAAGCTCATTAAATAGAACACCCTGCCGGGTGTGCAGTCGAAGGAATGGATACCATGGCATTGCTCATAATGAACGTCTGGACGACATCCAAGGAATAGTGGGTGTGACAGCGATCATGACGTTTAGCATCAGCTCAACAGTCGAGACACGGAGTCACACGATGCTCGCACGTTGAAGTATTATTCACCGCAAACATCGATATCTTCACTTACGTTCGGATTACGACGGGCGGCGGGGGTGCTTTGTCGTGGTGACCGCAGTCGCTTGCGCCTAGCCGCCCGCGCACGGCCGCCCGCCGAGGTCGCCACGAAGCCGTGTTATGCTTCACCATCTAGGTCAATACACTTATTCGCGTGTACACCTTATCGCGCTCCTATTATCGCATTAAGCTTATTTCGGGCGTGTATCGATCGTTCCGACACCGGACAAAAACGCAGTCTTGATTTTATGAGCGGCGAGCGAGAGCGGGCGCGCGCGTGTCGCTCGTCGGATGACATCAGTTAAACCAGCACGTCCGTTAGAAACAATAAGCGCTCAGTTCCCGCGTCGTGGCCGCATCGGACGCACGAGGACCTCCATGGAGGACGGACGGTGCGCGACGTGCGAGGCCCTCGGCCGCCGCAGCCTCTCTAGCAAGCTGCTACAGGTGGCCACGGCGCAGGCGCACATGAAGACCTGCTCGCATGCCGTCCCCTCGCCGGATCAGGTGCACGATTCGGATCTCGCGTCGCGAGCACTGGCAGCCAAGCGGAGGAAGTCGATCGCCGGCTTGAAGTTGAGCTTGCCTCAGGATGCGGCCCCCAAGACGACCACCACCGAACAGCCGCGATCGCATTTCGCTCGCAGAAACACATGGTGCTCGTAAGTTGTTGAACTCACAGTAAACTTGTAACGATAAACAATTACGTGACTTGCCCTCGCCTCGGCACTTGTTACTTATCATCATACACCATGCATTTGTTTTCAAACACTCGACCCGCTTATTCTTATTTACCGTGTAATTCACTATCGTTATATGATATGAAACCTTTTAACGTGCCCTTCGATATAAACTACGTCTCTTATTGTGATACATACAGTTGTTTCTCAACACATGATACCTAGATTTACGTGATATGTTTTGTGATAAGTATACGTTAATCATAGCATCTTCCTAAGCATAATTTATGTTCGATTCGCTGACTATGCGCAACTTAGGCGAAATAGTATACTATATTAATTACTGATGCAATGATATACTGTAACGAAACTCACACTGTAAACACCGTTCGTAAGCCATTTTTATCAATTGCTTATCAATATTCAGATAGTTATATCAGTTTGATAGATTTATTGCAATATCTCTAGTTGCCACCATGATCCCCAGTATCTAAACAGCACTTACGATTCGTTATCATTCAATATCATCATCGTTTTGATTGAAATCTTGTAATGCTTTTTGATTGACGAATATATCTTTCGTTACAATCCACGTAAACCTGCAGCGACTTGGTTAATCTGTATCGCATTACCGTACGCCAGACCGAAACTAACGGAAATTTCAATTTGTCCAACTTGCGTCCTATTGAGGCAATAAAAGGAGCCAGGAACTCATCACTTTAGAGAATTTCTTTAGATTTTTCAATCGGGGGGAGAAGTTGAAGGACCTCTAAGCGTTCATTTTATATATGTCTGTTAATGATTTCGAAGTTACTGACTTTTCCTAACCCCAATACAAAAAAATTTCATAGAATTTTGTCTGCATGTTTGACCCCACTATGTTGGAACCGATTTTGGACTAGACTAAACTTTGTACTGACTACTATATAATGCAGCTTAATCCGCATTAGTTAACTATAAATAGTAAATATAGACACACCGACAGAGCCCAAAGCCGGAGTTTTTTAAATTTTGTGCTACTGAACATAACTTAAACGTATTTATTATAACTATACTATTTTTACTACTATTGTGTTACCTGGTTATATGTTGTTGTGAACTGTAAAGTTCCTAAGACACAAAGTTAATTTATGTCATTGTTATAATTACGATTCGTTCTAATTAGTATTCATAGTTTTGTTCCACCCTAATTACTACTGTTTTGTTTAGTTTCTCTTGTGTTTCTCTCATAGTTGAGTAATATAACCTCATATAATGGTCTTGTTTACCTGAATGCTAAATGACTTATTTTCTTATTCATAAACTATTAATTGCACCTCATATTCGAACTGTTATTGTAGAAAAATCTTTCAATAACTTTCAATAACACTGCTTGTATTATTATATACTCGTATTGCAGTTTGTAGAGCTCTTCGTAGTTCGACTGTTGCAGCAGCACCGGTCTACTTATTTCTACGCTATTATAGTTGTATGTCATTTGTTCTGGGTTTAAATCGGTGTGTCAATATGAGATGTTCCGACTTTGTCATTATGTGCAGCAAAGTATATGTGCTTAACACCGCACCTTCTTGAGATGGCTAACAGACATCAATGAACAGCAGTGAATACTTTACATCAGATGTGCTGCATGCGCATTTGCTGCTTGCGTCTTTAAAATATATAGTACATGCATAGATATGCATTATTGCATGCGTATCTATACGTCTACCTACGCATTGTTGCATACGACTTTGCTGTTTCTTAATTAGCGTAAAATGACATCAGAAGAACTTCAATATTCTCAGCGACTTCTTACGCACTTATTAATAATACATATGACTTAATCCAAGCAACAATTTATAGATGAACAATGATTCAAAAATAATTGCTCTCATGATAGGAGCAACGCAAAAAATAACTGTATAGTCATAGTTTTTTGCTATTTGCAACAATTGCAGTCATTTTCCATACACAAAAGGTCAAATGTGATTCCGCGTCATAAAAGAACGTTCCTTCATTAGCATCGAGTAATTTTCCTTTGATTGAAGTAATTGTGGTCGATTATGAGATGTCGTCTTCCGTATTATGATTGGATTGTGGTTTCTGTGTCCTTACGTTTCATGTCTATCATATTTATGAATTCATTTTACATACCTGTGTAGTAGGTAATAATATCTGTGTCTATTTTTATATCTTAAGCATCTTAAGAGTTGTGTAAATAGATGAGATTGATTATTTTATACTTCAAATTGCAAGATACTCTTGGCCCTTCAAACTGACTCGTGTATTTGATACACGTTAGTTGTAAGTTACGAACTTTATTATCTTTCTTTTCAATAAATTAAAATCATATTTTAAACTAGTCTCTGATGAAATATTTATAAGTAACTCGAAGCTCTTTAAGGAATTCTCTCTTGTCGATTTTCAAAATCCCATGTTTGTAGCATTTCGGGCTTACAATGTGATTTTAAGAAACTTAATCTACCATCATTCATTGAAATCAGTTTTTTCCAACAACTACTTTAAAGCGTCAAGGACACAATAAGATAATAAATGAATATTATAAAACGTTACTTCGCGAAAACTTTTTGCCATGATCGCGTCATCTCTCATGACATCATTAATATAGAACACACCTTTGATCCGGGTACCGTGCATCATCATTATCCTTTTTTATACAATTCATATAATCACTTGCCATAACATGATGAGTTCATATAGAGTAATTAATATCACATCATTCATTACTCTATTCATAATGACTATGGTACTCGACAAGGTCGGCATAATTATATAGCCCATGGAGATCATCAAAGCACTGTACGTATATGTTGCACGTGGTTCTCATTCGTTCGTACCTATTGAGACCTCTTGTGTGAACGTATTATGCCTCGAAGGTTGATTGTAGAGTCCGTTGTATTATGAAACATAAAGCATTACATGAAATACTGTTATATTGCACACCGTTTTCTTAACCTCAACTCTAAAATACTTCTTGATGTTTGAAAGTGAACGATGTTCTCAAGGTGTGTGAATTCTATTAAGTTAAACTTTGTTTTATGAAATTGAAGTAGCTTAAACACATGCATATCATTCGATGTTAAGGGATAACTGCAGCCCATGGCCTGCAGTCAAACCTTCAGGTTTGGTGTTGTACCTGAAGTCCGCCACAGATGTAAGGTATAAAGACTAAATCGAGGTTCTACGTGTAATATGTATTTGTCATGGACTTGCGAGAACTGTCAACAGAAAAAAGAGAAGCGCGAAAAATTATAGTTGGCATAATCCATGATGCATGATCATCATGATCGTAGAATTCGTCCAATTTGCTTCCAATGTTGAGAAGACCCATGAGGTCTAGCGGTGAGCCGATTGTGATGAAATGTTTGCGTGTGCATATAACTAGATTCAGAAACCTTATAAAATTCCCAGAACCAGAGCTTGAACGATTGAAGTATTAGATAATACATATCATTGTATGTTTCGCATTCTGTAACCTATCATTAGCAGGATGAAATATACAATAAAGGTATTCGAAGGTGGTGGAACCCCTTGTGGTACGACTCCTGCAACACTGCCAAACGTATTTCTACCTAATAACAGCGGTGTTAAGCGCTGATCTCTTCTTTGTTAAAGGGCGTGATGAGGAAGTCATACTTATCCGAGACATTCCAACTTAGCCCTCAGGGGTAGCAATGCATCTGTTGTCGACTTCAGTTGGGATTCTGGTCTTATCTGGGGTGGGTCACAGGTGTCCGTGGGTGGCAGTTGCCACTTACTATCAGGTGGACTGCATGCCCGTTTGATACCCCACCGTATAAATAACAAAGAAAAATAATAAGTAAACATTTTATCGTGTTTTAAATTCAGTAACTTACTTTGCGAACGGTGATTTCGATATCTCTAATATTTCAGCACTTTCCATAATATTTCACGAATAGGTAATCGATTATATTATCAATTTCCATTGATCGATAATTCCAATGCATATTTATATTCGCGTAACACTTAATCCGTTTACGGTCAATTGTTTCGGAGCACTCATACGGAGAGCGACAAGGTTAATTTAATTTATTCCACTTGCAATATCACTGTTTTTATACCCACTTAGAGGTTTATTACGCGTGTATCGCGTATCCTCAGAGTTGCAAAACAGGTAGTACTTAGCAGCTTATTCTTTTATGATGCTCGTTCATAATGCAGAGTACTTCTGGTATTTAATGATTATATACCTAAATTGAACTATTCTTGAGGTCTGATTCCGTCATCTTTTAAATAAAACTCTTAGCAGTGACTAACGGGCAAGGCTTGCACCTTTTTGTATTAAAATTTTCGTGTGTGAATCATGATATTTTTTCACAGAAATTCCTTTTTTGGACGTAAGCTTAGTTTCATGATCTCGCAATGTTTTAACTTTTTTATTTGGCCTATTATAAGTGAGCGATTTAATTAATAATCATATCTGTTAAAAATATTTATAACTTCTTTCCTTCCAAATTACGAAGTAAGGAACATTTTCAGTGTTTTATTTAAATTGAATAACAAGCATACAACCACAAACACATCGCTACTGCTAATCGACTTTTGTAATCGTCCTCATATGAGATAAAAGCTCTATCTGAGTTAAATTTCACATACTTTGTTGTCTCCAAAGACTAAGTTTAAACCATACATGTACTTTCACCTGGAAACATAGGCTTAAAGACGAATATTACAGACACAGAAACAAGTGACAGTGTTGCTGCATTCTATCTATGGAGAACCCTTCATTTCTTATCACCTTTGAAGTATTTTCCCTGATACCGTGTAACTCTAACATCCCTTCTTCGCCTTTTATTTATTTAACTTATTTAATTAAATAAAAGTAATGAAGTAATTATTTCTAAAATAAATATGATCATGATTCATCATCCTCATCCTTATCTTTAATAGGAGTAACGTTTGATAACACGTGAGTTTCCCGTATATGTCGTAAATCAGTGCAATACACAGTTGGCTTATCATCCAATTTGTTTGTTTATCCGCATCGGCACGTGAAACGCGTTGTATAACTGTTCAATAGCGGAAACTTACATAAACGGGATCAACCTTAACATTGGCAATAGCTCTTTCAACTAGGCGCGCTACGATTTCAATAGCACGTCGTCTATAACGCCTGGATTTTTTTATATGATAGTGTAACAATAGAGCGTGAAATCCACCTGATGGTCAGTGGATTCTGCCACCCATGGACATTTGTACTCCGCCCCAGATATGACTAGAATCCTACCGAAGTCGACCACAGATGTCTTACTACCCCTGAGGACTGACTCGGAATCTCCGATGAGTACGTCTGCCTTACCACACCCATAAATCAGAAGACAGCAGCGCTGAACACTACTGCTATTACGCAGAATTAGGTGTGGCGATGGTGTCGTCGGATTTTAACCATAAAGGGTTCTACCACCTTCAAAATATAAAAACCACTTTAAACCTTTTATATTCCTTTTATCTCGTTTACAATGTCATCCTTCTTCTGTGCAAATGTATTAAAGGTACGAAAATGATAACAACGTTTCTGTAATTAATGTAAATACATTTACATGAATAATATTATTGGTGTTGTGGGTGCTGTGAACATAGACTAACACCCAGGCCCACAACTGGAATCCTCTACCAGATATCTAAACACTGCACGGATCATAATTGATAGCTTACGAAGAATTTTATGACGGCCTGTTTTCCTCTTTGAATTTTTCGATTCCTTGATGAATGGCAAAATTTTGCTGATGAGGCACATGTTTTATTTTTACTTGACTTTACAATAGTTTAATTAATTATAAAAAATTCAAAATGATAAATTGTACAAAAACGGACGCCGAAAATCTTTAATTACATTTAATAGGTACACAATGTAAGTTACATTTATAAAATGTGTTTGCAAAAGTTTCCAATTGCATATATCACTTCAAAGTAGCAGACCAATTAAATTTTACTACTAATTATGGCTACATAATTTAAAGAACAGAAATTATGTGCACTCACAGCTCAAAAGTAGGTACATATCGAACAACTGATAAGATTTTCCTACACTCGTTAGTTGTGAAAATAACTGCATTGTTGTATCGCGAATTACAACTGTTTCCACATACATGCACACGGCTTGATTTTTTGATGTTTCAAATTTGGCAATAGTGGATTTATTATGACTTATTCTTCTTTACTTAAATACATTTTGTATTCGTGTTGGCAATGAAGCGTCTATTAAGTTTTATTATTATTTTTTATTTGATGGAAGTAGCAAACGAGCATGCAGTCCACCTTATTTTAAGTGACAACCGCCACCCATGGACATTTGTAATCCATCCTAGATAAGACCAGAATCCCACCTGAGGTCGAGCACAGATGCTTTGCTATCCCTATGGACTAAATTGCAAAGCCTCGAATAAGGATGTCTCCCTTAACACACCCTTCAAATCAGAATACATCAGCGCTTAAGCGCTTAACACTGTTGTTATTAGGCAGAAATGGGTGTGTTGGTAAACTTGTTTTAAATAGGTGCGGTATAGGTGTCATGGCGACTAACTAATATTCTATTACGAGTAGTGATGTGCATAGTAGCATCTGCGATTACATAAGTTCTTTAAGTGTTGTTGTTGTCACTAACCGGTTTTAACTGCTTTTCATATATAACTGAAAATTTTCCACTATTAACTATCCACTGCATTTACATTACATAGTATGATGTTGTTATTTGGGGATACTATTCATCATGTTCATTAAAATCGTTTTTTATTAACTACAGTCCTAATTGAACGTTCTATGATTATTTTTCCTATTTTTTAATTTCTATTATCAAAATATTTTCTATTATTATTTTATTCTCCTAAAAATAGCGTTAGTATTTATCGCAATCAGTCACCCAAATCTAAAATAAGAAATGCTGAAAATAAGGAATGATTCTTTGATGCAAAATAAAGCTTTTTATAATTCAAGTTCAAAGCACTTCAATGCCAAAATCGGGGAGCGTTATTTGCTGACTGAAAGTTCATGTCTTTCTTTACTGAGATGATTCAGAATTGTTCATGTCGTTAGTGTAAAATTGTAAATAATGACTATATGCAATTTCCTTCTCCAGCTTGAAAGCAAAACCCTTATATGAAGTGAAATTTGAGCCGTCCTGCACTTCGTACGGGAAGTATTTGTGGTAATTATTCCTATGGCACCGTCTAGTCATCTACTTTGTAATGGTCTCTCTGTACTTTGTTCAGTGTGGACGATTTTGCATTTGCAACAGATTTACAATGCTTTATTTTTCTTTTTGTTTGTTTATCTCCCAGTATAATCTAAAATTTAATCTGAGTCTTAAAAGTTAAACAGTTTTTGCTCATGTTAGCTTCGCTGGCATTTTTATTTTCTTACAATGACTGAACAAATTCTAATAAATTTTGTATTTATTTGAGTGTTCATCAAAAATTTGGTTGAAATATTTTTGCAAATGTATAAAGCAGTACGTTTAACATTGGTATTATCTGTCTCAGTTTAATCTCCAAGAACCTGACGTCATTGTTTTATTTTGGCTCGCGGAGAGCCTCACAAAAACTCCAAATGTAGTCAACCTTGAACCCACACGATTGGATCGTTCTAACCAATTGCTGCTGCATAAAATTCGAGGTTCGCTGTTACGGATTCATTCTCGTTCTAAAGTACGAGCAACGGGTGTGTCGCAAAAGCGTTGCCTAGGTGTTCCGCGGCGCCATCGTAGCCCGTAGTAGATAGAGCCGTGCGCGCGCCACTTGCTCCGGTCCCCCTCCCGCGTCCGCCCCTGAGACCGGCCCCGGTCCCAGTTCGCCGCAACGCGTCGGTCCGGTCGCTCGCGTGTCGACACGTCCATTGCAAGCCAACCTCTACCTCAAACACGCACAACCGTCGCAAACACGAAACGTCACAAAAACGGCGCCGTTACAACCGACGGCGGGGACTCTCGAGTCCCGCATACTACGGACGCCGACACAAGTGGGAGCCATGCAAACAAAACTTATAAGTGCGAGTTACTCGTCCATCATGAACAAACAGGATCTGCTCAGAGAAGTGGTCGTCAAGTACATCGACTATTTCTACCCGGTGTGAGTACCTAGCGTTACGTATTACCTTTACATCGTCTCCGTCGCGGTGTCGCACTGCGGTTTCTTTACCACCATTGTTACATTTTCGTGGTATAGAAAGAGTCGGTTTAATTACCGAACCGGTAAGTCGGTGAAGGCTCCACGGCAACATGTCTGGCTGCAGCCAGACGAGCGGTTTCGATTGGTTGACGTCAGCGCCGCCTATTGGACCTAGACTTTGCCTTTGCCCGACTGCTGCTGTATCGATCCGCTGCACTAAACACCAATTCGTATTTCACATACTACGACGTATATGTCCACTCAGCCTGAAATCAATATCGACCTCGACGACGCTAAGCTGTCCGCTGCCGCTGTGGCATTGATCTTTTATCGAGTTATAACCTTCAAGTTTCATTATAAAAGACTTACTTAGTCGCTAACTTGTGTATTTTTGGAGGTTTGTTATTTTGAACCGGGGTCGTTTAACCAGATTATAATCGTATGCAACGTAGGTACATGTACACGTTATTTTCCACGCTCTAAATTAAATCTTTAATTACATTCCACTGTATGCATTCCATTAATAAATTTATACTATATCTGTAGGTCGGGTCTTTGCCCACTTTGTTTCGTTTTTAATAAAGTCATTCATAACTATTACGACCACGTTTTGTGAAAACCCAGGGAAAGCATCGTTGCGTGACCGTTTCGCGTGACAAACATTAGACTGACTTCAGTACGTTCCCCCAATGTCCCACTAATGTCCATTGTGTCCAATTCATTTTATTGTTCACGTCCCACCGAGCTGTGTTGTGCTTTACGATCACCACATGAAATCAGCTGCACTTGAATTTTATTGTTTCACGTGACTGGATTTTTATTGTCTGATTTCAAGTGTGTCCGAGTACTTCATAAAATGGCTGCTGCTAACCGTCTAGTCAATTTCTATTACCGTTCTACATGGTACGCGCAGACGAATTCCTATCGAACGTTGCCACTCCATTTCCTCAACTAATTGAATGGAGTAGCAAGTCGCTAATGCAGCATTGTGAAACGTAGCAGCGAGATGTAACGGTCGATCGTCGTGAGCCACCGGCAGCGGCCATGTCGAAATCGACAACACTACACCCGTCGATTTCCCTTCGACGACCTTGGGCGGCGGCGCAGATCGCTAGCCTCGCGATAAACAATAGTATACCGCACTGCAGGCACGATAACGCCGCTAATCTGTTTGTATTTATGTTAATACGTTATTTATTCTCACACAAACATTGTATTACATACGGCTTACAGTCGCGGATACTGATAAAGTCGTTTGCGATTACCTCGATTATGATCGTTCAATGTAATCTTAATTGCTCTAGTATGATTTAGAAGAAATTGATGCAATACGTGCTAATGAAAATGTTTCGTAAAACCTCATTAATTCTATCGAAATCATTTACGCCCATTGTTAATAATCGATTTATCATTTTGGTCTACTTAAATTGTCAAATTTGAAATCGTAGTGGGCAAAAATTGGCTATGATCGATTATTATTAACTGGCGTTAGGTGCACACTTGATAACAAAGAGTTTCCAAGTGCCCTATTAGTGAGTAATGCTCGTATTAAATTTTCATGAGCCCGAATATATATTCGATGACCTTTGTTTCCTAGAGTACTATTGTCTTTTTATTCGTCGTCATATATGATTCACGTCAAATCATTACAAATATATATTTACACGGATAATTTAATTATTTAGTGGGCGATATCTAATGGATCATGTGCATCCGTCATTCTTTCAAATTAATTCATTGCGCAACAAAAATGTTGTTGCTGTTGAAGAGTGAGAGTGGCTTTTTGACTACATCCTGGTGTCAGCTTACGAACGTGGGTGGACAAAAGTTACATTTACCATGCAAATAATCAGCTAGACACACAACATTTTTGCAGCCAGATGTTCTTTGATAAGAAAATATACATTAGTGATGATTCGTAAAGTTTAACACACACATTATTTTTGGTACCGGTCAACGAATTGTATTACTCAGGAGTACATTCTGGACCTCGTCCAGGAGTCATAAGTGAATTGTAAACATGTCGATAAATTATTTAACGCCTCGCGAGTTTTCATCTTTGTTGAAGCCTTTTATACTGTTGACATAAAGCACATATCAAACAATACAAACCGGCCAATACCTCCTCACTCGTAAAGTCAGTCTTTGATTTGTTTAGCATTCAAAGTTGTTTGGTAATTGAGCGAGCGCTCGCGTCTCGTTCTGTTAGGGGCTATTTCTGTCCACCGATGACAGCGGAATGTATATGAAGGAGGTATAAACCTACTTGTTTTTGCACACTTTCATCAGAGGATCTTTAAAACAGGAACCGGCATGGGGGCTTTGTTTCGTTGTGTTCTCTATGTCTCGTCGTAGAATAAACGCACGTGTGTGGCGACAAAACACTTATCTTTCCATTTTTATTTTTTCTCCGCTTACTCAACGTCTCGAATATTGTGATTTAAGGCTTCGGATAGACAAGTGTTGATACCCTTGTCTCGAATTACGATAAATCGTAGCCTCTTCAACGCACTTTAGGCGCAAGATGTGCCATTATGTGGGCTCTTAAAATACACAAGCTATTTTCAGTGTGAATGTAGTTAAGTATTTTGAAATACGTTTCCAAAATATTGCGTTGCCAGGTCTACTTTGTTGACTGACAGTGTGAAACCGGCCGCAGCTCGCATAGAAGGTATATTTGGCAACAAACCATCTCTCGCGCAGTGTTCTTTAATTCACGCCAATCAACTTTTTATAGCACACACGGTTTCGTAAATACATCAAAAGCAACGTGAAACACTATTATGCTTCTATATACATTAAAAATTACTTTTGTTTTATTCGAGGATACATTTACAAGTATATGGATACTCGTATATTTACAATTTTTCGTTTATGTTTGCAAATTTGTGAATTAATAACTATAAATGTTATCATTTATGTAAAATATCGTTTTATGTGTCACTAATTAAAAAATACTTTTTTGTAATTTTAAATTACGCATATTTCTGACATAACTTCAAGTACTTGACCTAGTTTGTTACTGCTTAAGTTAAAAGTATCAAGTGTACGTTAATTTGATTTATTTATTTGTGACACGGTATCGTCACCTCTGCCAATTGCTTTCTCCGTTTTCGGTTTCTCCTTTTGTGTCGGTTTTTTCATGTGCGGCGTTACTATGTACAATTTCGTCCACATCCAGACTTGCATAATCATATAAAGAACACTAAACTTGTTTTCGTCGACTTGAGAGAAAGCCAATTTGTATCTTTATTCGTGTGTCACTATGAAAGGTTAGCTTTCGAAGATTATCGATCGATCGTCGATACTAATTCAATGTTAACGAGCGTATTCCGTCGCGCACCACAATTTACATAAGGGCCTCGCATGTGACATTGCTGACACGGGCCCAAGTTGCGTCGACAACGCGGTCTTGCGGTCCGCGAGCGTTATCCAATACCTGAAAGTTCAGTAATGAACTGGTCGAAATCGATCCGCGACCGCCACGTTCTCAACGCTCCAATGAGTTCAACTTTAACTCTGTTCACATCACTGACGCGGCACGGAATCCGAGTCCGGAGAAAGTCAAGTACGTAGCCGTACGTCGTGCCACATACTAGCTACCGGATGATTACAAGAGCGAGATTGGATCATAATGGGTAAGTCCGGCAATAGTCGGCGATAATGGGCATCTTCGGTCGCCGCGAACTAGACTGTGTCGTCATTATTCGCCTGCACGTGGTCGCACTTTACGCGTTGCTCTTGTTTTTGTACGCTTTTGTTCGTCTAGTTTGTTTTTCCCGTAACCGGAAACGTTAAAGGTAAAGAAACCGAGAGGTTTGGAAACCTCTCCTGCGTTTTGTGATGTGCACGTCTCTGCAACTCCTTTCTCTTGTATTTGCATTCAAGCTCGACAAGTGGCGTCTCTGAAAGGTCGGACAGGTTTTGAAATTCCATCCATTTCTGTCATGAGCAGCGTGAAGTGACATGTGTTTGACGTGTGCGAATTTCTCGTAGGTTTTTTTGCATGCCTCATTCAAGACCAAACGTTAATTTATTTTAGTGTTTGGTTTTTGTTCTTTTTAACATTTACTTGCAAAAAGTCCTCAGGTCAGTGAACAGTATAATTTCTGCAAATCTATTTTTTCTGACAAGAATGATATTCTTTTGTCATAATACGTTCAAAGTGTACCAACCGGCTGGAAATCTTGCTATTTGTAAGACACAATCCACACTTCAATGCTACTTTTTCTCAATTTTATTACTTTTATTTATCTCTTTATAACTCGCATATCTTCATGTCTTCTTTATTGTTGGCTAGCCTGTAATTAGTCTTGATGAATATTCTCGTAAAAGCGCCCGTAAAATCTACTTATGCATGCATTCCTAAGCGCTTGCGATGAATGCGTGAACGACCTGACGAATAGACCTTATCGCTTGATGTCGATTCTTAAATCAAACTGAATTTGAGTTTAAGATCAAACAGAGATTTATATCGATTTTAGTTCACAATTTTTACAAACTCAGGTGTACGCGCACACATTATTTTACTTTTAAATATTCTAACAAGCTCAGGCTTGTTAGAAGTTAATTATTATCATTAACTTTAACAATTACTATTTTATTGGCTTCGTGAGAGAACTAAAATTCTCTATAGTTCTCCAACATATCCCCAACATGAGCATGAAACCTATCAACTCGCATATTCCTAATATATACTCAACACTAAAAAAACTAAATATATACATGTATAATTGGACATATTTACTCATATATCCTAAGATCACTACATCGACAGGAGAATGCGTATTCACTCGGCTCTGAATGCAACCAAGGAATGAGCAATTAACGGCAATTTCCACGTTTGCGGAGATAAAACGTCAATTCGGTTCGATTTCGATCATATTTATTTGCTTCGGAAGCGGCCTAATTGTATCGGAAATAATATATTATGCGCGTACGCACATACGCGCAGATCTTTTCTATTTACCCGGACGCGGGTGCATCCGCGCTTGAATATTAATTTAACGGGAGGTACTTATCGACACAATGTTGTATGGCGAGACGGGACCACACAAAGCGACCGCGGTTGTCGAATTTTCGCACGCAAATGTTCAACATTTGTTTTGTGTTGTTTTACTATGTATGTACCCAACGCGTTACGCTTAATGTTGTACATCAGAATACTCTTTATGTAAAGTAGGAAAGACATCATTAACACCCAAAGCAGCAAATCTATCGTCAACTACTACATGCGTGTGGGTATATTTACCTATTTACTGGAATAAACATTTTTAGAGTTACTAATTCCAATCGTGTCGTCAATATTCCCTATTTTTATTTCAATAACCTGCAACAAGCACATGTTTTTACTTTGTCAATAACGATAAATTAAGTAGGTGTTCTATAAATCCAAATAAATCTATCTCTCCAGTAGATTTATAATTGTATCAGTCCATAAGCAGGGCACTCGTTTGCCAAGTGACCTGACATCTACAATCAAGGTTCCCTCACCTTGTTTATGTGTGACGAGTTGCAATAAAGATGCTGGCCCCAAGCCAGCGATGAAGATACTAGATCTAGGGTTAAGTGTTTCTGAACGTCTAGTGAAAAGTCAAATGTATTTATACAATGGTTCTTATATGTCGACTCTTTGTCTTGTTATTCTTCATAAATGGAGAGTTTGAGGGTTGATATGCTGATGCCTACTAATGATTGTTTGGTTTTGTTGACCTAATATCTAATTGAAATATTTCTTTGTTTACAGCGCATCGGGCACAAGCGCCGTGGCCATCGACAACAAGATCGAGCAAGCTATGGTAAGTCAATATTTATTTTAGTTTTTAAAAACCTAATTAAAATAAAGGTCCGCATCAAAACTCTCCCTTTGGTATTCACTATTCAATTTACTTATTTCTGTCTCCACCCTTAAAAAATGCGTTAAAGCCTACAATCGCCTTGCATATATGTGTTAGAAAATTGCGTATTCTTTGTATGTATGTGTTTAGCAACATTTGTGCGGATAGTGTTCAACGAACTTTGTACCTAGATGGATGTGAAGGTTATGCGCGAATTCGTTAGTCACGACTAAGAATAAAATTAAACTTATTAGAATCATATTTAAATATTTACTTGATAACATTACGTTACATAAAAAGAAAAATGCCTAGGACAACGAGATGCTAAACTATTATTTCAAAACTATATCAGTAACAAGTACCTAATAACGCATCGGTAATCTGGCTATCAGTAAGGCTCTTGTTCCATATAGTAGAGATGTATATGGGTAGTAGTAAAAATAGATTAGAGTGCGTGCATACTTTTAAAAGAGAGAAATACTTTTATTCCATATAAAAAGAATTGCAAATCATCTTTCATCACAACATGGCGGCAGGCATCTTCTATGTAATCTAGTGACTTAACATATTTAGCTAATTGTCATTTCCTTCTCAGTTTCACTTACCTGAGCGTATTGTATTTTCGAAATCGTATAACGTTTCAATTGGAACGGTAAATTTCTATACACTACTTACAAACTAGGATCTTCCGGCTAGAAATTTGTCGTTAGTCGGCGTTAATTACTCGCACGCCCAGCGATCTACACCATCTGAGTATCATGTATCAGTGGAAAGTTGCTCGTGTCATTATGAATTACACTTGTGACCTGGACAACCTAACCTTCATTATTCACCAAGCGGCTCGCCACTCTCAATATACTCTCTCCCGCTTGGAATTGTCGCTAAGTATTATTTCTAGTCCTTACAATGTGTCAGCTGTGTCGGAGTTGTTTAATTTCCCGTTTCAATAGATATAATTATCTGTTTCACTATTGTGGACAGTGTGCCTTTTCAATTTTTATCTGTGTTCAATTACTCTCTGTCAGAGCGGATTACGACATTCTAATCCAGTAAATGTATAAATCGTATAAATTTAATTTAAGATTGTAGTATTATTATCATTTACAGTTAGACATTCAAATGTTCAATTTTGATAGCGTCTGTGTTTGCTGTTATTGATAGTACTTGCTTTTTATTAATTTACTTTATTATCTTTATAATGACACTTACATGCCCTTTCTAATTATAACTGCTCTCATTCACGGTCTGATAATGGCCGACCAGATTAATAACTTTACGCAACCAGATATGATAGGCGGATCGTAACAACCAATCATCGTAATCGCGCCCTATCGGTCGAACTCTACGTTATCTAAAACACTTA
This sequence comes from Spathilepia clonius, assembly GCA_018250295.1. Taxonomy (NCBI): domain Eukaryota; kingdom Metazoa; phylum Arthropoda; class Insecta; order Lepidoptera; family Hesperiidae; genus Spathilepia; species Spathilepia clonius. The sequence goes on from DWRA01000103.1 coordinate 17,716, forward strand.
ATCTATTAAGGAAATTGTGTAGACCGTTTTAGCACATTTGGAAATCGGACGGCACAGCGGTAGGTATAACAAAAAGTGTGTTACTTTTTATCCTTTAGTTAAAGTTTTTGTAACTTTAGCAATTTTTAATTTAATTGCTTTTAATTACGGCCGTATCGTTGTTGTTTCTTGTCAACCCAGTACTGTCCCACTGCTGGGCACCGGTCTCTTCTCAGAGTGAGACGGGTTAGGCCATAGTTCACCATATTGGGTAAGTGCGGATTGGTAGACTTCACACATCTTTGAGAACTTTTTTTTTCAAAGAATATTTTCTTTCACCGTTATAACAAATGATAATTATTTTTAATACGCACATAACTTTGAAAAATCAGGGGTTTGAACCTCGGATGTCTCGATTGTGAGGTTGTGATTCAACCACTAGGATGTCACTGCTCACCGTACGATCGTATGTCTTTGTATAATTAATAAACTAGAAGCATATCATACAACAGGTAATTTTAATGCAAGGGACCTAACAGAAATTGGCACATTTTATGTTGTTTACATAAAAATAGTAATACAGCTCAAGGTTACTGTAAATACAAATGAACAATTATCAGCTGCATCAGTTACTTTGGTGTGACATGTGTTATTGTGTCGCTGTATTTACCAAAGTTGGCGTTATCATAATCATCCACAAACATAAGAATGTCATAAACAGAACACACAACAGATATTAGACACATCTTTGATACATGTTGCATATAGATTTCACATCTTTGTAATTATGAGATTTTGTTTGACTTTAATTCTTGAATTTATCTTATTATTTTTTTCGCTACTTATTTTGACCGTTTCAAGTGTTTGACTTTGTAATTTTATGGAATCCTAGGCTACGTGATAAATAAAAATAAACTCTAACATTTTATTTTAAATATTTGTAAACGAAAAGAAATGTATGCAATACAATAATGCAACTTTCACCAAGTGTTTATTTTGAAATTTAATATTCAACATTAAAAGATTGTACAAATGCAGAAACCCTGTTTGCCAAACATTTGTATCTGAGAACTAATGGATTTTAGATTGCAACAATGAGACCATACAAAGCAATCATAAGCAAAATGTGGCAACGTCAAATGCAAATGTATGAGAGATGATGTCCAACAAGAAATGGCTTTTAAAAACGAAATTAAATTGATTGCCTTAAGTAATTCGTGGCTCAATTTAGTCAAACAAAATAATTATGAATTGTCTCATGACTGATCTAAAGCGTTTGAAAAATGTATTACGCATTTGCTTGCCGTTCTGATTTTGTAATATTTTTTAAAAACCTTGATACGAATGCGTAATATAGATATAGTAGACCGTAAACATATATTCACGACGTAAACATAAATTTGAGATTTGTGTCGTTGTCATATACCTACTGTCCCACTGCTGGGCGTTGACCTCTCGATTATCTGAACTATAAAGGGTAACGGACTTAATCGCTGACATATTTGTGTGATCAAAACTTGAAACTTGTTTACAAAAGCTGTACGTATTGCTTCATGCGGTTGCAATTGTAATGGAAGTAATTATATTTGCATGTTCAAATTCTTATCAACATTGATCGTGTCCAAACGCCTCTTGCACTTCAACTAAGTGCGTTGGATCGCATGACGGCCGATGCCGTGTCAGTCGGCCGTGCAAGTTCCGTGTGTCTGATGCTAGAGATTCTAGGAACACCATATACAGCCATCTGTAAAAACACCACGTCCCATTTGTTGGAAAGCGCTGCGCTTGCAAGTAAACGGACTCATCTCGGCTTCGAAGAAAATTTCTCAATTCGTGTTGTTTGGGCTCGCCTTTAGATCTCGGCTTTATCGCGTCGAAGTTAATTTTGTTTGCAGTTCCGTTTGGTCTATGTTCGCCATCGCTCGTTATTAATGATTAATTCTACTTATTTTGCCTACCAAAGATTGAAATTTGTTTGTAGTAGGCAGAATTTGTCAAATTTCGATCTCTGGAACTCGAAAAATTACATACATAGATTTTACTAATAAAATTTGTGAAAGTTAAAAAACGTGAAACTTTAATATATTATACGTTTTGATTAAAAGTATATTTAAGATAAAGTACGTTATCGTTCTATTGTTGAGTACGAGTGTCCCCTCGGGATGAAAAGGACTTTAGTCCACAGTCAATGTTACTCATATGCGGAATGTTAGACATCATAAACATTTGAGGACACAATGCAGCATCTAGAGTATTTGTTTCCGTACGATATTATCCCTGACCATTGAAGTAAACATATCTTGATTAATTTAAAACACATAATTACGCAAAAATCAATGATGCCTGCTCGCATTTAAAATTCCGACTATACAGTGTGGACGGCCGAATTTCATATCTCGGCTTGATGAAAGTAGAGCTGGCATTATCTAAACAGAATCACTTAAGCTGTCTGCAACTTTTTTCCTATTTCACGCTCGTTAAATATATGTTGTCACATGTTTACACATATGATTCGGCTGACCGTTACACAAGGCGGTCCGCCGCAAGCAACATCATTGTATAATGACTTGAATTAGAGGTTCCACTTTACGTTGGGACAGCTGAGACGTGGACAAGTGAACTGCCCGTGTTATCAACGTCTTAAAATAAGCGTAAGCGGGTATTAACGATCGTGTGAGTAGTTTTAATGTCGCAACTGTACAGTTTCATAACTAGTTTTTGAATTCGCACTCCGAGTACTAAGTCCCAGCTAAAAGCCACGTAGGTACACAAGTGAAATATTTCTCAATGCCGGATCTCAACGCCTTTTATGTTTACAGGCAATAAAACGTACTTTCGGTTAAATAGCAGTTTAAGTAACGGCTTTCCTTAGATACGCTTACAATGAACTTTAAAGAACGAAGCAGCTTGTACTAAATAAATGTAAATGCAGATAAAAAAACAGCTTAGGAAACACATCTAAATGTTTTCAAATTACACAAATTACATTATTGTAACGAAAACATGACGAAAATGTATGAACAGGCAGTATTCGGTCACGTGTCGCAGCCATATTTTTAAATACCAGAATAAATAAACGAGGCTAATAGCCAGTTATGAGGAGCGCACTAGAACATTGTGAATTTAAGTAGGCCGCTAAAAATATATTTGCGTGGAAAATACAAATACTAAAAATGCAACTTACACACACACGTACGTAGATTTTGAAATTGTTTTGCTGGCGCTAATATCGTATTCTATATATCTTGTATTGGTCATGCTATATTTAAATTTAACCTGACAATAACATTATTGTACGATAAAGTAACGAAAGGTTTCAGATGGAACATGGACCTTTTTTACAAGCGGCTATCGCTAATGTTGCTAATTAAAACAAAAAAACATACACAGTCTGATCGTACTCCGCGACCGGCACGACTGGAAGCAGATGTTTTTTATACATGTGCCTTATCTATTTATACGTCGGGTTTGGTACAGTTGTTGCGTAAAGACGCAATCTCCGGAGACTCGCAACGTGATTATAATAGTAATGCTCCAGCTACATAACACTTTTAGTAAATCTTGGACGCTAATCGAATCGATAAATTGCTTCCTCACTTTCAGCCGCATGGAAACAAACGCATCCATTTTCATCGAGGCTTTTGTTTTTGTTCATAATTTCACTACACTTTCACATGTCCATTTCCTTCTATCTCTCTCCTCTCCATTTCTCCTCTCTTTCTCTCTTAAAGCTTCGAGATTGATACGCAGACTTCCTAGTCGTCATATTGACTTATTAAATAGTACTTTGTCCCGCATAAAGTTATTGTTACTTTTTAAATAGTGACGTCATTACAAAGGAAATACTTCACAATTTTTATTTTGTTTCATTTTAATTCTTAGCGGGGATAACCTTTCATTTAGTAGCTTTTATGTCAGCATTTGCGTCATCGCCATATTCCATCTATAATCGATATTGACAAAGGCGCTTCCTAACGGCATCGGCAGTCCACTTAATGAGTGCTTTAAATTCAAAGCAGATAAATCTATACATTTGTAGTCACAATGTTATGCATTCTTCCCATTGCGATAAACAATGATATTACTAGTTATTATAGTTTCTATCGCACGTAAATTTGAATCGTGTTCTTTATGATCTCATGTACTTTTACCGTACTTGATTTATATTTCATCTCAGGGAAAATATTTTCTATACCATTTCTTTGATACTTATGTAAGTAATAGACGTCTTCATAACTTTCAGAAATCATGTTCGTATTATGAGTTTCTTGAAATACATCACCACACGTTCTGTTAAGTTTCCCATTTGATAGGTTCGTGATTGCAATTGAGATTCATAGTTATACGCTATTGGTCTCGTCTTGCTTCGTCTATAATTAGCATCCGCAGATGGCCTCAAGCGATTGACCCCAATCCAGCCCTAATGCCCACAACCATCGCATCATGGTATTTTTATCACTATCATATTCTACACGCTTGTGTGATTTTTCTTGCCCTCGTAATGGAATAGCTTTGATGTTGTTACCTCGGCCGTGTTGTTTACAATTTTATGCACGAACGATATCTCATTTAAATTTATCTACTTATTATTCATCACTTTTTACGTTTATATCTTCAATTTCTATTTTTATGATTGATTACCAATCGTTATCTAACTCTTTGAAACCTTCGTTGTTGACGCTTTTTGTAACTCACTATGGAAATAAATATTTATGAAATCTATCGTACACCTAAATATAATAATGTATCGCGATAACTCCGATAGATAATGCAGATTAAGCGATTATAATTGTATGTTTAATTCTTATCAGCTATATTTACGATATTGGTTTTCTGACAAACATATTAATGACTATAAGAACTTTTAATATCATTTGTCGTAATCGTTAATATAACTGTACTTGTAGCTTAAGCAAACAAAGAAATTAATTATCACGGATGCGTCTTATGAAATGCTGTTGTCATACAAGTATTATTTATGCCACGATTATTTCTTGAACACATATAAAATTCTTTGTCCATACATGACTGATTTATTACTTTTATAGCAGATACGCAAACAAAATTGTTTAATTAAAATACAATGTCTTAAAAAAGTCACATGTTCAGTGGTTCACCTTGAGGAACGCCATCTTATGCGGCTCTCGATAACATCTTTGGTGAAGCCGGTATTCGATATCGTTGAGAATTCTGTGGTACATTCGTTCGTGTCGTAAGATCTCGCCTCCGCACTCGGTGTGTTACGTCATCGTAGTTATGTTTACCCGAGTTTCACCCAATTGATGCTTAAAATCCACAGCTCACTCTACTGACCCGATTCTGAACAGCTACACGCGTTGTGTTGAAGTCTCCTTTTATTCCTTTTTTTGTCACTAGACATACCGTAAAGTTATTTGTCATGTTTGCTGCTATTACAATATCAGTTTCTTTGTTTACTATGTCAGCAACCATTATATCACTTCCAAAATTGTGTTCACGGTACCTATCAGCGATTGCAGATCTAATTGACCTGACTTTACTTGGTGTCTTAGTTTGGCGAATATTTTATTTTGATACTATCAAACAAGGACAATAAGAAAGACGGTTCATGGTTCTAGTGAACTTACATTTGTAGTGCATACGTGATAAAAGCCCTTCCTTTATTAATATAATGTTTATTTATTATGAGGGTACGTGTGGAAATTTTTATTTGCTCTAAGCCCCAGGTTATGCTAATTTGTTCATTGTGTACGTGATTTGCATTGGCCGGGCGTGACCCAACAGGGTTGCTAAGAATAGACACGGAAGGAAAGCTGGCCCCGTTGCGTCGCTGGAGTGGAGACACGTGTTCACCGACTCCAACATATATACTTCTGGTCGAACACTTTGTACAAGGACGAGGGTGATTTTACCTTTTTCTAATATTATTGTAGAAGGGAGGTATTTTTCTGTCGTCATAATAGCTATTACACTATTTACTAAAATAAAGCACTTTACAAATTCTTTGAACATAAACACACGAGTATAAATAGTGCCAGCGATTTAGCGGGATAAGACGTTGAAGACGTTGATTCTTGAGAGGTCACGCGAGACCGTCGGCGTCGCGTGCCGCTGGGAGCTAAATCCCACGATTAATTTGCAAATAGGGACTGCTGTCCATACAGACGTTTCCTTGTGGATAACGCTACTAGTAGACTTGATCTTTTCATTTATTTTACTATATTTGTATATATTTACAATCTCTCAGAATTATTAATGTGTTTAACTAATTGTTATTAAAAAATAATGTCAGTAATGTTTTGATTCTACGCTATATATTTGGTATATTAGGTCATATATTGATCGCATTTCATTCGTTATTTTTATTATCATAGTGACCATTATATTTTGAACGTTTATATAGAAGTAAATACTAGTAAAACAAAAAAATATAACAGGCAATACACTAATGCAAATATAATTTTGAACAAGAAACTACAATCCCAACTGGACAATTGTAAAAATCTAACAATGGTCACAATACAAGTGGTACCAACAAGTGTAATATCGATTCAATGGACAGGGGACTTAATAATGGCTTCGGGAGCGCACGCGCTAGATCGGAATCGGTGGCACGAAGTCGTTTGGTGTCGGGAAACGTCGAGAGGGTTCTCTCGGTTTCTTACTGAGTGAACTTGTGCCATAATGAAGACATCACGTTCGTCAGGGTGACGGCATGTCACGATTCTGTTCTATCTATCGTTACATTGGAATTCTTACGATTTCTTTCTTATCTTCAATATTTCACAAAGTCAATATAGAACTCACTTGTTACGTTGCTTCAGAGTTTATTTTGATTGTAAAGTTTCGTGATTCTACAGAGCGAAGATTAGTTTTTAATGTTTATTTCATATCAAAAATATATATTTCACCTTGATATAGTTTGGTACCGTAAATAAAAGAAAAATAGTTGGTTGCTAACTGTGTTTGTGTGGTGTAACGAATTTATTTGTCTTGCTTTAGAATTTAATACTCGGGAAGTAGATAATAAAATTTAATCGTTTGTATCACAGTTTAAATGTTTTGCTCCAACTTTTTTTATCTTTACGTAACTTTTTATTCGGTTCTTGTATTTCAAATATTTGTTTTAATGTCATTATGTTCTCGTGTTATATTAATGTAAACAAAATTGACATTGTGGTATTAATAAACATGACTTTGAAATTAAAGAATTTCTCTAAATAAAGACCACTTACCAGTGTAAGAACGTAGAAGCTTGAGTTAAATATTACGTTTGTATCAAATGCTTTATTACAAGACATTGAGCAGCGCCTCGTGTCAGAACAACTATTGATGAACTACATAACAGAAATCAAGCACTCTGTGCACGTAACGTCTGTACGGACAATTTATCTGTTGTTTGTTGAATTGTTATTACGGTTTATTTTGCACGATAGATACGCTAGTGGAAAAACACTCACGACGGATGGAATCGTACAGCGCTTATCGATAGATAGATTTCTTCATATCTCACATGATATGGTGGTATGTAAATGCGTGATGGGGCGTCGACATAAACCAGATACGCGATTAGTAGGCATGGTTTGCGAAAAAAACAACACGGCCTCACCTCGAAAACAACTCGGATGCGTATTGGAAGGTTGATCGCGAGAAATACGCTTTTTATTTTTAGTTTCATGCTACCAACCGTACACGTTTTTGTAATTAATTCTATCAAACTAGTTATCGAGCCCATTTAACTTGTGTAATATCAGGTTTAATTAATTAATCATTAATTTGTGATTTGATGATCTTTTTAATACGTCTTTAAAAGCATTTTTAACTCATAAATGGAAATTTGACGTTGATAAGCTATCAAGTATCGTGTTTGTTACCTTGTATGTATCTTGTTACAACATTTTTTTAATGTACCGTTTTATTTTTGTCACATCTTTTTCAATAAACTAATCATGTCACATGATGGGTACTACATGCCCATTTTTAGATAATTTTCCTCCGGCTGGACTTTTCTCGTCTTCTTTGTCTTTTCTTTGACATGGTCTGTGGCCTTAACGACTTGATTGATATTAACAAATGAGATATTGTTAGTTTACTTCTCGGTAATATCATATACGACGCCAGAAGCCAACTGTAAAAATATATCTACTAAACTTTCCTAATTGATTATGTCCTTTACTTTTGACGCAGCCAAGTGTCTATTTCTGCATGAACTTTTTATAGAAAGTTATATTATTATTCTGTATTTTACTTATTAAGTATGTTGGTAATCTTTCATGTTACTTTTTGTTGTAAGTATTGATGCGGTTTTCCTGCTACAAGAATGTATTCGAGTCAGAATCCTGTATTGATAATAAAATGGCGACCGCAATCGAGTAAACAGGATCAAAGTCCGTTATGTATCGAAATACTTGCGAATATCGAACTCTTTAACTCGGTAGCTGTTTTACCTTCATGTATTTTGTAATGATTGCGGACCAATGGCGAGAAATATATTTATTTTTGTCCAATTATATTTAGCGTATTGAAACTTGTTTAAAATTATTTTATATCACGTAAGTTATTCCTTATGTAACATCAGTTATTTGACTGTAAAAGTCCCGTGAAACTCGAATCAGCCGTTCTGTGGATTAGCCAAAACAGACAAACAGACAGACAAAAGTTTTTATGATTGTGTTTTTGTTATATATAATGCATTTAATAAAAACAAGTTATTTTGATATTGCAAACAGACATTTCTATATTATTTTTTTGTATATGTTTAACATTATAATTTTGTAGCTATTACTAAAGTGCGTACTTACTGTATTTTTTTCTAAACTTCTATGTGAGGCATGTCGTCACCCTTTATATAAGGTCTATGAATCATGTCAAACCATATTTGAAAACTGGGGAAAATCATAAATATTCAAGTGAACATTATGAATGCAGCATTCAACATAATAAAAAACGGATTCGGTAAATCGGATGATTTCATTAAATCCGTAAATTGTGTACATATTAGGAAATGTTAGTGTTGTTAAATGAATGTATGTTGTTGTGGAAATATTTTCTACATTTTCATAACGTATGATTTTATCAAGGAAATATTGGATGATAGGTTCTCGACCGCCAGTATGCACTTCGTTTTCTAAAGTGACTTTTTATACTCGTAGTCTGTTCTAACGACAAAGCAGACGGAGTGCGCATGGAGAGTAGTCACCGTCGCATATGGACATTTGCAACACCAGAGAAGTCTCCAATTTATCGCCGGTTTTAGGAGACCTCTTCTTGCGCCGTTTGGCTGTTTTTTACCATAGAAGTATTCATTTGTATTGTTCAAAAATTTCTTCTCTTTTGCATCCGTCGGACATTCGTTTCGAAGTTGTGGCAAATGTGACCTTTCAAGTTCATTCTATCGCTTGTTTGTTTGCACTATTATCGTTGAGTGATAACTTTACGACGTCAATGCATACGTTAATTCTTTATTGGATTACAGCCTAACCGCCGCAGGGTATTATACGAAGAAGCCGATAAGGCTGTGCGTTTTGCACGTACTCCACTCCTGCTACGTTATGTGAACAACGGCCTGTCTATTATGCGGGGACGAATTACGTTTTTAGATAAAAAGGTAGTAGTAAATGGTAGGTTGTAGAACCCTACGCGGTTCGACTCCACCGGCACCATCGCTAAATCTTTTTCTGCTTAATGACAACGGTGTTAAGCGCTGCTCAATATTAACGTTTGAAGGGTAAGGGAGACATATTACTTATGCAAGGCGTTCTGACTAAGTTCTCAGGAGTAACATCGTATCTGTGGTCCTCATATAGACTTTAATCTTATCAGAGGTTAATTACAAATGTTCATGTGCGGCAGTCGCCGCTTTTCAATGTAAGTGGAGATCCATGTCAATCACCTGTACTATAATCGGTCGATGATTAATAAATCCTACATTGTCGTTTAACAGGTGTTTGGCTTTTACGCCTGTTTAGCCAACGAGATAGTACTTAACTAAATCGTAATGTATCAATAAATTTATTAACACCAAGGTCTTGAGTGGTACCTTTCGATTCGAAATTAATATTGACGATAATACATGCAATTATTAATAATACAATACAAATTGAATATTGCTAAGCATTATAGTAATATGTCGAGGTCAATCACGTCTCGGGTGGCGTAGGATGTGTATTAACCGGGAGTCAAAATTAATTCACAGACATTTGATATAGAAATATCCGCTTAATAAATCTCAAACATTGACAGGCTGAAAGACAATTTACACTTTAAGTCGAATGAAGTACTAATAGATATTACACAGGAGTTCCTTATGGAAGGGAACAATTATTATTATTATTTTTTTAATTCATCGCGTAAGGAAGCTAATTAGTAGATGCGAGCTGATTGTGAGCTGTGTGTCGGAAAATGGTTGAATTCTAAATTTGAGGGTCTGATGTTGCTCTCGGAAAACGTCAATAAAGATACAACACGGAATCGTCACGGACGGATTATATTATATTTTATTGTTTGATGATCGCCGGGCCCTTCGGCCGCGAAGTGTAGCGTATGGTGCGTCCAGGGTGACCGGTCACCAAGCAAACGACAGACCTTTGGGAGGTATTTATGTATACTAACATTCTGTATTATTCCCACTAGTAAACAAGACTTCTAAATTTTATTATTCAGACAAAACCAGCAACCAGGAACGTGTGTATGTATGACGCGTACTTTTAATACGAAGGTCGATCAAAAAATATTTTTCCGAAGAAGTAGGTATACTTTTCGGTATAATGGTAATAAGGGTTCATTCTTGACAAAAACAAGGAGGTACGAATATAAGAAATGTTAATGTAAATAAAAACTTACTGTTCTGCGTTCGCTAGAACACACAATGATATATGTAAACAATTAAAATTCAAGGCGAAGTCTTAAGTGTTATTTTTAAACTCGAACATGTATTAGAACGCGATGAACCATGTTGAACCGACCCGTAACTATGAAATTGTGTCACGATTTATTAATAGATTAGCGTTGTATTGTTTAACAACTGCGCAAATGTTTTTAACTCTATTCAACAAGAAAAACAAATGGTTGATAACGACGGTGTTTGAACACATGTTTCTGAAATAACTCGGTTGCCCGCCTGGCTTCGCGATTGTTTTCCATTTGCAAATATCTGTTTTGTATGGAATTTTCACGAGCGCATATATTTACACGTACATTTCAATAATAAATAATTACGTGCGTTGTTTGAACTGGTTGTAGATTAAAATTGATAAATTCCGTAATATTGAGTACATTGTTCGACTTTATGATGATACCGAATTCAGTATTGTTTACTTTTATTCGCATACCATCGCACCACGCAACTTTTATTACATTTAATTTATTCATTTTAATAAGTTACGGTTTATCGTTATCGTTTGTTTGTTGACGAATTATATGTATGAAGTTCAATTAAAATTTTATAGCGTAACCTGCGATAACGCGTGGCAAATAAATATGTTATATACGTACATACTTGCGCATATTCAATTCTTCCACTAACCGTATTTTACTTGTGATAAATAAAATTGGCAGCTCATTTTCATACAATGACTTGGGAACATATTACAATTCGTGCTTGTGTAACTAGATCGTAAACAGAAGAGGTCCACTCTATTAATAGAACAAACAATTAGTAGCAATGTGCTAACTCGCTACTGGCCGTTGTTTTTTTTTGTACCAATCATAATAAAGTCTGCCGCTGCTTTATACGAGGATGATGTCATAGTACAACAAGATTTATGGCCCATTTCAACTGATATCTTGACTATTTATTTACTCACAATGACATTGAAACGTGTTATATTTGTATTAAGCGTAGTGCGATTAATTGTTTTTGTAATAAATTATGATGATTATTATAAGCAGCACTCACCTGATATTGCTTTAACTTGTCGTCTCTAACCGGACACAATAATACGAGTACTCGCTTATCGTTGTTTTTCCTTATCGTTAGATTCGAGTATGGGCAACATGTTTATTACTGATGTTAATTCTGATAGAGCTCCGATGTTTACGATCGAGTACAATTTAATTGAAAGACCACTGACTGACCGTCACCTCCATCCTTATGCCTGCCTCACACCGGCAGTGTATCGCTTCTTTGTTTTAATGCAAGAGGTATGACAAAGTAGTAGCGACTTGAAATAACGTTTAGACTTTACATTTTTAATTTGATTACTTACGGATACGTCTGTGTCTCCCTTAACGTCAGCTGAAATTTATAACACTTTTCTGCTTTGATTCTGTTACTTAAATTAATAGGATGTAATCATTTGGTAATTAGTGGCGTCATTTGGTAAATAGGCACGCGAAAATTGTCCCCGTCGATTCAGTTCGGGCGTCACTGCAAAAGCAACGCGACAGGTTTTATCAAGCGCCCTTGGACTCATTATATCATCGCCAATGCTGTATTTGGTGCGTGACTGCGAAAAAAGTTCACTGCACTCTTGATGGGGCCATTGCACTGATTTTGCACTTCGAACACAACACTCCTGCGCACCGATGCTGCGTCGTACGATTTCGGTATCGGCGGAATCACCTCGTGAATCTTATCACGGCCTCCTGGCATATTTCTCGTACTCTTCAACGTTATCTAATTTACCCACTGACATGCAAACGTTGGCACATGCGATAAGTCTTCTTCGCTGTTTAATTTATGATTTCGCTATTAGCGGGTGAGTGATGTGCTCCTAATCACCGTTTTCCTCTAGCGCCTTCGATTGCACAATTAGCGACGTTCCCAATCTCGGCAGAATCTCGCCAATTGAAACTCACCGGAGTTGTTTACTTTGAAACTCGGTGGCGCCCCGTCAATCTGCAATTGTGACGCTGTCGTTGCGTTCCAACGGGAACCGGTGTGAGCCGGTGGTATTTAGCATTCAGATACTCCACATTGAAGGTCGTAGCACCCACGCTAACGAGATCTCACGAGCCCCTCTATTTATATCCTGTTCTAATTATAAAAACACAAAATTTAGTCCAGACCGCTTTTAGTCTGAACGCCTCCCGGACCTAAGCTCGGCTCTTGACTCACGCGTCCGAGAGCCTATGAGTTGATCTCATGCAATCGTCTCTGCACACATTCCGTAGGTGGAGAGACAAATAGCTACTAGCCATTTAGATTGTAGTACTTTGTTGTATAAATCAGGCATCACATTCTTCGAATGACGTGCGTTACTGGTATTCTAATAAAACTGCAATTTATAACATTTTTTACGCAATATCTATGTTGAACTTTGATATCCGCATTTTACTGTCACATTATACTGTAATGTCCTTATTAAATCTGCTTGATTAATGTCGCTTTGTGTTTTCATTATTGTTTCGAACCTACGTACGTATTTTATTACAACATTTATTGCGTGTCGGTTAATTGTTTCGTTTCTCATAAAATTAATTGTTGTTTTCGTATAAGTTGTGGTCCACTTTGAAAGTATTTAAAGCGTTAAAAATAGTTTTTATTTTGAAACGTAATTGGCACCAAGTCGGTCTCGTACATGAAACTTGTACATTCATATTGTAAATTGCATGAAGGGGTCACAATATTTATGTTTTGTTTAGTTAAGTCTCCAATCCTCCTCACAATTTTTCCTGTTTTCTTTCGGCGCACATTGCGTACATTACCATCGTACTGTGTACCGTTCTATTTAGTCTCTAGCTAACTTCGTAAACACGCTTTGAATCCAACATTACTTAGGTAAATATGTAGACAAGCAATCGATAAAACTACCTGTCTATTTAGCTATTCAAATTGTGTAGGTCGATAATATTGTATATTTTAAAATGATTTATCCTTATCCGTATTATAGCATAAGAACAAAAAATGGTTTACGTATTATATGAAAACAAAATGTACGGTGCATTGTGGTGTCAATTATATAAAGCTTATGATAGATTGTAATATAATATTATAAAACTTATAGTTTATTTGTTTAGCTGCGATTATTGTCTCGTCCCATTCTTTACTTTTTCCTCATCGTTATAAGCAAACAGCTTATTATATAATTACAGCTTTAGATTTAAAACCTAGCGTAGAAGTAAAATATTTCATATTTTCCTCTTGTAAGTTACAGAAAAGTTATAATGATAGTAATATTGTTATTTTTTTTTCATGTGTTTAGTACAATAATCTAATAGTTTTCGACCGAACTACAAGTTTTTATTGCAATATTTAATTAATTGATGTTATAAATCAACTTTTCTATCTCTCTTCCGCCTGCCGTGAAAACGCGGTTTTGAGACGGATCGTGGAAATGAGAGCTTTGTTTATTTCGCTCGTATGTAGTGTAGGTACTAGAGTTCAGGGTGCACACGCGGGCGGCGTGGCGTGGTGATGACGTGTGCGCCGCCATTTTAAATAGGACGTGCGCCCGCGCAGACCATCAGTCGCCCGGTAGACCGCGTACGCGCAACTTCATCGCATCTCTTGTTCGTTATCGACCGTGCGCGACTCAGTAACACGCCAGCCGCCGTCGGCTCACTACGCATATACATTATATACGGTGACCCTGAAAATTAGTTCGCTGCTGAAACATGATTGACGTCGTACCATTGCAACCGAGAGATGGCTGTCTCTACGAAATCAGACAAAGGGGACAGAAAGATCCCTGTTACGTGGTCGTGCCTAATCCAGAAGTACGTTTCTATTCATTGTATCGTATACGTATTAATTCGTGTGGTTACAATAATTGTGGCCAGTGTCAATTAATAGTGCACAGTCGAATCGCGACGCCGAATTAAAACATTACGTTATCAAAAAATACTTTTATTGACGTGTTAGCGTAATGTCGTGATACCCTTAAACTTTTATAATCCTTAGACGTCTATAAATAAATTTATCGATATCTTCTAACCGATTAAATTGTTTACGATAATATACGCATTGTTTATACTTTGATAATATTTAACGAAAGTATTCAAGTGTTAATAGTGGCTTTTTGCATTGTTTCAGGATCTGGTTAAGAGCCACTTGATGTTCGCGGTGCGCGAGGAGGTGGAAGTGCTGAAGGAGCGCATCGCCGAACTCATGGAAAGGATCAACCAGCTCGAAGTGGAGAACAGCTACCTGCGCGCGCACGCGAGCCAGGACACGCTGGCGCAGCTACCCGCCGCGGGCGCGAAGCCGCCGCCGCAGCCGCAGGGCCCCCAGCCCCCCGTGTCGTAGGGGGTCGTGGGGGGTGCCTCGCCCGCCGGCGGACGCCGGCCCGGCCCATCCGGCCTCCCCCCTCGGCGCGCGCTCCACGCGGGACCCGGGGAGTCACTATGGCTGTGCTATGTTAATTCGTAGGTTAACAGACGAGCGCCGAGGGACCCGCGCCCGGGCGCCGGTCGAGCGCAGTCGCCACCGGGCTCGCGACAAGCGCGTCGCCGCGAGCGGCGCCCTCTACCGGCCCGTAGTCGCGCCGTAGAGGCCCGCGCTCGGCGACCCTATAAGATATTATTATGCTTCGGATTCATAGAAATATATTTTTCTGTTATTTAATCTTTAGGGTGCAGAATTTCGTGCTAACTGCCATGCTTTTGCTACGCAACTCGGCGACGAGCCGTTTAGTGTTTCGATGTACGTCGTCTCTATTATTTTCGTTCGGTTTAAACATTTAGGAGGTAACGCTATCCACGTAATGTATTCCATGTAAGGTATCTCGTAAGGCGTGTGTTTATAATAAAAGTAATGTAATAAAATAGTTGAATATTCCTACGCATTGAACTATGACTGTTAATTTATTTTCTATTTTTTTATGTATGTAGTTTAAGTTATTTATCGAGTTTTACCGTGTTACATTTAAATCGCAAGTGTTTGTCGCTCGTCAGCCCAAGAATAATGATCTGTCGGTAGTGAAGTGGTGAATGTGTCGTGTACGGTGTGGACCTGTGTAGTGTAGCGGTAGGCGGCGGTCGAGAGCGGTGTAGCGGCCGCGGTTGCGAATGCTGGCTTTAGTAAATTTTGCACGCTGAAACTGAAAATATACTATTTTTATTCCAACCCTATGTATCGATAATAGAGGTTATAGCAATTTAACATTGTATTTTTTTAATGATTAAAATTGTTTGTATATAGTACAAGTTGTAATAGAATTGTGAGACGGAACGATGTACATAATGAGAGTATGTGATTGTAGGAGCCGATTATCGTATAGTCTGCCTTGGAAGGATCGCATCCGATGCTATCGTTAAACGTATAAGTTAAATATTCGCTGTATTTAAACTCGCTTCATTGTTTATTGATAAACATACGAACAAAGCGGCTAGGGACTGTATGGATTGTTATAGGTTTTGTAATTGAAAGTTTATGGAAAGTGCGGAAGACAGAGTATAGGATGGCGTCCCATCGCCGTGTGACTATTTCATAGAGTAGTATTTTGTACAAGGCTACATATATGTATAGATGATGTTCTATTAGGTACTCGTGATTATTGTGAATATGCAGTAATTTACTCCTAAAGCATTGCTAGATATGAAATATGATTTATGATTCTGAAATTGTAAATATACTGTAAACAGAGAATGTCCATTGTAGCTTATGTTGACCAGAAAGGTTCCTCGTACCCAATAAATGCAAAACTACTCAAATTTATTGTTTTTATTCATCATCATCATCATCATCATCAAGCCATTCCTATCCTACTGGGCTGGTCTCCTCTCAGAGTGAGAAATATAGGCCGTAGACTACAAATCCTTTCGAGATTTTTTTTAAAGTTCTCTCAGACGCGCAGGTTTCCTCACGATGTTCTCCTTCACCGTTATAACAAATGCTGATATAAATTTCTAATACGCACATAAATGAAAAATCAAAGGTGTCTGTGATTTGAATCTCGAACCCTTCGATTAAGAGACCTTGTTTCAACAACTTGATTTTTACTGTCTCTTTGTTACTTTTTAATACTTTACCTCAAAAACAGGACATATAACAGTTAAACACATTGACATTAACAACTGGTTTCCAAAATTGAATGTCTAATGTTAACTGTAAATGTATTTTGACTTATTTACATTACACACATTACTGTAAAAGATGTCGATGAAGCAACATACTTAAGCGTATTGGTTTGTTTTTTATAAAGATGCGTTACGTTACAAAATAAATGGTTTGTAACGCACACGTAACACACAATTGAAGAAACTATACAAGATAGATTGAATAATAAAACTTTATTTTACAGTTTGCACTTAGTTTATTAATTACAAAATAAACAATTGAGTCATGTATATATGCAAAGTCGGTATCTATGTGTGTTGCGATTAATGTACTCAAAGTAACGCTATGGCGTCTGTTCTAAATTTAAGTTTTCGTTTGAAACAAAAGAAGGAACCTGTTAAAGTATTTATAGAATATTATAAATGACATTTGAAACACAATAATCCAAAAAACTGCTGTATGGTGATACCAGTCGAACTGAGGTAATACGTAAGTTTATAAGATTTTCTTTTTTATATATGCAAGTAGCAAATGAACATGTGCACCTGATGGTAAGTGATAACTGCCGTCCATGGACATCTGTAATCCACCTCAGATGTATGACTTTATAAACATAAAAAATACAAAAAATGTTAGTATTAAGCTAATTTACAATAACATACAGCGTTGCAGATAAAACCATGGACTTATTTCAGGAGTGTGTACAGTATTCAACTCTTGTTGTAAATACCCAAATAATATGGTGTTGATTTTTATACAGTAAATACATTAATAATAAATATTGATCCCACCAAAAACCTAGTTTACAAAATAATGTCATCATTTGGCAAAATAATGGAATTTGAAAATAAACATACGATAAGATAGTTCGCTGGGGTTATGGTGCCGTTGGGGGACATTTTACATTTTTATTGCTCTGTTTATGTAATTATTAATGTTTTCTGATGTGTTATGTAATCACCTGTGGCCATAAATTATCACTAGCGTGAGCATGACCTTCGTTTGACCTTCCACCTTATATATTTCTAGTTACTAAAGCATTCATTTACAAAAACATAAGCCTGATGAATAAATATTAGTTCTACAAAACACAAAAACCTTTGAAGATAATGATTAAATCAAATAAGATACACAGTTAAAATACCACCTTTGCCTTTCTTTCCTACTCTATACAATCCTAACACAGTCTTTGAACAACTACTCATATCGGGAATACCAGTTCCTCATTTGCACATTCATGGTAGAAGTGCAATAAGGACCGCCACGTCATTGTATCCTGTTGTGAACGCCATCCGCATTACCCTAAGGAGCTGGTTCTTACGTAAGTATTGTAAAAACGAAATAAAGGTAGGTAACTCTTCAATATTAATTAGAGCGTCGTAGTACCGAGAATGGACACGGTCGCTAAAACTTAAATCTTCACGATAAAATTATGTAAAATCGCTTGTGGTCGTACTTATAACGCGATATATTAGTGTATAAGCAATCTAATACTTATTTTCGATCCTCTTGTGAACTATGAAGAACACGACTGCGAAACATCGCGCAGGCACTTAGCAAAATGATTACTAGGCAAATCAATATATTTTTTATGAGGTTTCAAACGAGCTTGCTGTCCAAATTGTATGTAATGTAATCGTCGTCAACCCATTACTGTCCCACTGCTGGGCACGGGTCTCCTCTCAGAGTGAGAGGGG
>DWRA01000104.1:0-36298 GCA_018250295.1 Spathilepia clonius
CCGCCACGACCAGCGCGAGCACCGAGACAGATTTCTTCTCGTTCGACTGCTCGGGCTGCCCGATGCGGGCCAGCACGCCCAGGCCTGCACAGTCTATCGCGTTGACCTTACGTGAGTATTTCGATATTTAAATTTCAATCTTAGGTCTCTATGACTTACTAAATCACTAAGGATCAATAAACGATACTACGCCGAAATGGTGAATGTAATTTTCGTAAAGGATAAGTCTCCGTTAACGCTATGATATTTGTTGGATCTCATACGAACACGAAATAACGAGTAATCCACGTGTGCTTATTCCACGCTCCTTTAATTTTTCGTAGTCATATAAATACGCACTTAACGCACAAATAAACAGTTTATAATTGATAGGTCGTTGAAATGATGGACCATAATGAAATATGTAAAGTTCCTTATACCCAATCTTTTCTGTAATGTTCTTAAATTCAGCACAAAAATTTTAGCTCAGACGGTCTTTACAAGATCTCTTGTGACCAATTGTGTCGCTTGAATGTCTCGGAAATTATGTAATATTAATTAAACATAACGTTATTCACCTTAAAGCACCTCTAACTTATTAGACACTATCATGTATCTCCATTTATTATAAATCCTCCATGTTAATTTTCCAGCGGGTCTACCGAACGGAGTCAGCTTGAACGTAACCGACACTGGTGGTGTGATGCAGTTTATTTTGAACGCATTGAATGTTGGTGGTCAAGCAGCCACCGCAGCGCCCGCCGCGACAACGCGAGCGCCCGCCGCCGCGCCAGCAGGAAACGCTACAACGGCACCTTAAATAAGAAATAATTATTAATAATTTAAGTAACAAGACACGAATGTGCTTCTACCCTCTAAAAAACATGTAAGCTACAAATGACACCAAAGAATATACATACATAAGTATATTGCACAGAAATATACCTACATACCTACAACTATACTGAAAACACATTTCACTCCTGACTCAGTCGATAAACCATAAACTAATTGATTGAATTCATAAGTTGAAATGAGGCTGCAGCTAATAAATTGTACACACGTACATTACATTTAAAATAAGCCCAGTGAAGTTTGGACTAACAGTAGGTAAATACATACATGAATTATAAGGTGGTAGAACCCTTTGTTGGTACTACCCTGACGGCACCACTTCCACATCTATTTTTGCCAAATAACAACAGTGTTAAACGTTGCCATATTCTGGTTTGAAGTGGAGATGAACACGTAGCTACTTATCTATAGACAAGGTTTATAATATTGAGGTTGGCTAAAGTTATACTTGATAAATTGACTGTATAGGAGTAGCATGTAATAAAACTTTGACAGGAAAAATAACTAATAAAATTCAAATTAAACACAAAATCAAACATGCTATAAAATACAAAATCTCGTCGTTGTCAGACGATATACTTTTCAAATATAGTTTCCAAGTTTTAACAAATTATGTTTGTGTTTAATAAACCAGATTAAATATCCAATTAGTACATGATATTTATGGTAATTATTAGACTACGTTCTGAATAGGTCTCTAAGATTTTGGTCGATAAGCGGATATTATTTTCTGTGGTCCTAATTATTATTTAACGTCTAAATTATTGTGTAGTAGGCGTGCATGCAGTTGAACTCAATAAAATAAGACTAATATAATAAAATGATACGAATGAAAATCTGAAAGTGAATCATTTTTGTTATCGTCATATTGTTTTCAAAATACCCCCTGTGAACCTAGAAGATGAAGTCAATCATAGGTGCATTGCCGCCTATAAAAATGAAATTGACGTGTCTCATACTTAAATCTACCTTATGACATTCTCTAAACAGTACAGCCCAGCTACTATAAGGCAGAAGCATAATTTATTTAATGATATTTATTTAAAGGTACGAAATAAAAAAGTTAAAAAGCTCTAAAAAATCGCAAACTAAAGCAACAAAGGATCGACTACACTTTTGAAGTAATTAACGATAATGACGAGAAAGAAAAGTCCTAAAGGGGCGACTACGCTTAGGCACAAAAGTATAGGATGTTTTTCGATTAGATGGATTGAAGATCCGAGGAATTTAATAATCTCTAGAAACAAAGGAAATCAAAGGGCAGTATGAGGGGCGTTAATTTAAGGAGGCTTATGGCTACTAATAATCCCGAAGGTTTATGGATAACCCTGTAAAAAAATTATGAAGTATTTATAGTTACGTACGAAACTATATTCTTTTTCCACAATAATACTGAAAACAAAAACATAAAAATTGAACTGACAAGAAATTTTCAAATTAGCCAAACTAGTCTGATTGACGAAACTGACAGGCGAGGTAAACAGACCGATACTCGAACCCAATTTGTAGACCCCTGTACTAGTATACAGTCTTTTGCACGCTAATTATGAGGAACGGTTATAGTGTTTCATTCATAATAGAATAAGTTAAATTAGTGTTGTGGTCGATGGTAACATTATAGAAAATTTATTTAAGTAGGAAAAGAGATTAACCACACCGGAAAACTCTCGGATATTGCAATTAAGTAGGTAAGTGAATTTTTGGGCGCCGGAGATCTAACAAGGATGTCGTACACCATACTCAGGTACATATTTTGCATGTGTTTGTTGTCTTATAAGAATATAATGATTTATCCGATATTATGCTTTGTAATTAGCGTATTTGTCAAGACGGCAAATATAGGTATTGCTTTTATAAAAGAGAAATACGTGAGAAAGTGACAACATTACATTAGAATCACATATATCACTGTTGGAAAATTTTCTAAATGTTTTAACATCTATAAACCAGCTGAAGTAAGGTCTGCAAGATATTTTTCAACTGTTGATATGCAACTGCAAACTCTGGTCCATTGCGCCGATAATAAGTTTGTATATAAACAGCCCTTGCGTTAATTGACTAACAATTTATAGACGAACACGGTTACTTATTTATCGGTAATTACGGCTATTGCTGAATATTGTGCAGTCTTGTTAATGATGAGTAAATGCCAAACCATTACTCACCTGTTAGAATACCTTTAAAATTTTAATTATTTCCGGATATGTAATGTACACATGTAACATCTGGGAAAATGTGAAATATCTGAAATAATTGGATATACTATTGCAACACATTTTTAGGTTAAAGAACGTCGTTATAAGACATTTAAATAGTAAAGAAGCAAGCAATCGAATTGATGGTAGGTAAGTGGTCTTTGCCACCCATGGGTATATGTAACCTAAACATAAATTACAAGAACGCTTAAAGCTTTATTATATTTGGAAATTAAAGATGAAGGTTATAAGATTTTTAAAAATGACGGTCCCATTATAGGTCTGTATTAATATTCCTTTTAATGCTAAAAGCTATTAATACTTTGGTACTCTTAGTACTAGACATTAATTCTGTTGAAAAATAAGAAGTATAATTAGCCAATTAAATCTAAATAAAGTAGGTATTCAATTACGTAATGTTTTCGCACAGTAATTCAGTATTGAACGATGATGAATATTTTATCATTGTAGACATTCTAGCGCCACATTTACTTCTGCCGAGCGGCGTGATATTAAAGATACAAAGGAAATATTGTATGTTCTGATTTACTAAAAACAAGAGAAATATGTATGATGCAATCAACAGTCGCTAGAACTCACTGTGTAAATAGACGGTCCGTAGATTTTACTTTAAGAGTTACAATAATAAGTTATACCTTATTTTTACCCGATTGAAAAAATGAGTAAGTTAATGATACGTTTTCCCAGTTTTCTTTCCGCATATTACAATAGTATTCAAGCCTATCTACTATCTATATTGTACCGAAACAAAATATACATTATATCTTAAACTGTTTAAACTTAAAATGTTTAATATTCTTAGTACTACACAATATTATTTGATATCAATATTATTCTCAAATTCATTTTAAATTACAGGTTTTCGTCGTATATCGTTTTATCGATATCATAGAAATTGGTACTAGTTAATTTGATACTTAATAGTTTGAAAATAAAAACACTTATAAAAAGTCTAATTATTTAACTATAAGATAATTACAAAGTAACTAGTTTGTGAACAAAGTTACATAAATAATATGTCACATTTCTTTATTATCCTAAACACAAGTCTTAAAGAAACTCTACACGGATTCAACTAGTTTAAGAGAATACATAATCTTCTAAAAGTACTTTAGAAGATTCTGTAAAGACTAATATAAATTATATTATAATAAATTATATCGATTCGATGACCGCTACTTGGGAATTTCAGCATCACTAAACCTATCTGTCAAATAGAAACGAATATAGCGAAGTACATGAAACAGAGTCTGTAACACGATACCGCCGTCATGGTTCGCAGAAGGTTAACTGGTAACACTCGTTTGCGAATGTTACGCTATCGCATAATGGAGTGGCCTAAGATGGCATGTTACGTAACGAACTGACCTGACTCAATGATTAGATGACTGATTTATCGAGATTTTGTTGATATTGTCATTCAAATTACGACAGTTAATCTGGAAAAATAAATATCGATATATCTAACTAGCTTCTGTCGGTGTCTTTGCTTCGACTTTAAGTTATGTAAATCCCTGTCCCTGC
Source organism: Spathilepia clonius (assembly GCA_018250295.1). Taxonomy (NCBI): domain Eukaryota; kingdom Metazoa; phylum Arthropoda; class Insecta; order Lepidoptera; family Hesperiidae; genus Spathilepia; species Spathilepia clonius. The sequence goes on from DWRA01000104.1 coordinate 4,575, forward strand.
CACGAAAAAAACTAGCCTACTTGGCGCTTATTTGTAAATGGTTAAACGTTCTCAATACATATGAGTATACCCATATTTACTTTTCTGCAAATATAAGTGTACTCACATATAACTGGTCTGTTATTGTTCCGTAAATTCTTAGCTAAATGCATTACGTCACCATTTCGATACTTCTTAGAATTTCGCGCTTTTGAGTTTACTTTAATTTTATCGGCAGATTTTTAACAACCTTGTTTCAACCTAATGACAATTTGAAAATGTCCAAGTACATATTGTGCTTCGATGCTCATTTTGTATCAGTGTTAATTCGGCCTGTGCTTGTATCCTTTAGTGCCTGTTCACAAGTAACCACAACTACACCACAACGCACCTGCGTGGACAGATGGTGGGCGCGTAACCGAACTAGTGTTTTGTCCAAATCAACAGCGCGGATGACCATATCGCAACAACAGCGCAACTACAAGCGACACCATGCATCAGCTACCGGCTATTGTATAGATTTTTTTAATTCCTACAACATAAGTGCTGCTTGCCAACAATTTATTGCTAACTTGTGGTGTAGTTGTGAATACACGTGAAAGACACTTACAAATTAAAAAAACAAAAAAACAACACTGTATATATTCCGAGAAATCTTTCTACGTATACATAACCTTACTGTAGAATGTCTTCGGTGCCATGAGTAGATATAAATAGTCAGACCAAACATAAATTCTCAGTCTGCCCTGCAGGGGATCGAACCCGGAACTAAAGGTAGGTAAAAGTCGTAATTTGTTATTTAATATCAAGTAACATGATTCCAATACCCATTTTTTATTGTAGTCTTTCGTATATCTGTATTGAAGATCTGCAGTCATCAAACATTTTAACATTTACTTACCAGTTAACGTATAAAAAGTTAACTAAACTGGGTAAAGATCTTCGTCATGGGCAGACTTGGATTTTAATTGATTGATTAAAATTTATGATAAAAGTGAAGTCGCAAAAATCAATTACGTTGCATGAGAACCTGCACGCTTGCTTGTAAAAAATCTTATGAGACAATGAACTCCGATTTATGATACACTTCTGGTAAAGCAATACTTTAATTTTGTATGCGTCTGGTCGGAATTAATTTTTCTTTTTGGGTCTTTGTTTGTATTCTCAAGGATACTACTTTAAGTTTATATAATTAGTTGATATATAATAAGTTGAGCTGAATTGAGTTGAGTTGAGTTGAGTTGAGTTGAGTTGAGTTGAGTTGAGTTGAGTTGAGTTGAGTTGAGTTGAGTTTGTATATAATAAGTTGAGCTCAAAGAAGCGCTCGTAACGTTATTTTAACAATTTTCGAATTAATAGTTACTTTAAAAAATAATTTTGGTGTTTATATTAAGTGTACATACATATATTAATAAAGCATTTTAAGCTCTAAAGAAAGTTAGTAACGTAACTAATGTATACATAATCACTCATCACCAAAAAGATATTTCCAATTATTTCAAGTTATGAAATTGAAATGTTCTTGCAACTTTAGGATCTACCTGCGACATTCTTACATCGTTGTATGACTCCGAAATATTACATACAGAATTTTATTTAGATTTTTGTTACTCTACAGATACTTGCCTTTGGTCGTAGAATACACCTCTAACATAACAAACCTAACATCAGTTAAGCTGGCATAACTAAAAATGGTATGATGTAATTGTAACATGTCGATAGTGTGAAGTGCGTCAATAAACACCAAGTTATATTAAAGTCCGGGTTCAATGACGATATAACATGTTATATCCGAATATATCTATAAAATAGTAGTTTGTATGTTTGTTTGCATTGGTTAACCTTAGAAACAGCTCGATATGACTTCATCAAACTACAAAAAGATAGGAGAATTTGCGCAGAGTGACTATGAGGCTGCTTTTTGCATACACAAGGATGTGTGTACAATAAAAGTAATTACTTCCCATCTATACGATAGACGAAGCGTTTATCGCGGGAAGTCATAGTGAAATTATAGTGATATTACATATATAAGAGATAGATTTTGTACTTATGAATTTAGGGGAATGTAAGAAGGTAGGCAAACATATTTTAGAACGACATTAGTTCCCTACATTTTAATTATTTCACATAAACACGTGGGTATCTATCTATACCTGGTGGAAAGTGGTAGAACCTTTTATCGTTCGACCCTTGCGGCGCCACCGCCGCTCCTATTTCTGCCTAATAACAACAGTGTTAAACATTACTGTATTCTGGTTTGAAGGGTGTGGTAAGGGAGACATACTATATTTCCACAACATAAGTTTTGTGTAAGAAAATATTAAAAATATAATATTGTGAAACCCATAATATTTTTGTTCTTACACTATTGAACTGTTAAATACTTAGAGGTTAGCGGTATTTCAAAAAAGAATGGATTGGTTCATTTAACTTCTTTACGTCATTCATTTTTGCGGTTACATAAAAACGCGCACTGAATTAATATGGGTTTCCCTGAACATAATTTCCAGAGAATTTAAATGAAAATGCTTTAAACACTACACCATAATTAAAGTCTATTTATTCGAATAGGTATAATTGTAATGTAGAAAATAAGTTAATACATGAATACTTGTCCTGAATAATCGTCAAAACACATCGTCAAAAAACGGCGTTGTTACTTATTTGTTGTCAACATAACTAACTACCTATACATTATCCCATTCCTTCTCGCTCAATATTTTATACATATAATAAGTTAATACTACTTATACTAAAAGTTAATACTACTTAAAATAATTTAAAAAACGTTATAATTCAAATAAAGTACTCCAACTAAACATTTAATAATATTTAAAATGTGTAAGCGTCTATTTATTACTCATATTTGCTGTTGTGTATAAAAACATAAAATTTTCACTTCCGATTACAAATATCATTCAATCATTATCAACGCTAAGGTTTCCAAATGCCTGATTAAAATTAACTACCAAATAGTTTCCTTTTAACTTCCACTAGGTAGATTTGTTATTTATTTGTAAATTGTTATATAATTTCCGTTACAATTCTTTATATATTTTTATAAGACAGGATTACAAAAATAAAACAATATTTCAGTATATAAATAACGATACAGTCATGTTTTCACCGTATTTTCAAGTTCACTTTAAGTATGACGAACGCACTCCAAAAGTCATAAATATATCAAAGCAATTACAGGAACGAAATCTCGGCCGAAAATAAACTGTTCGTGACCCTCGACGTAATACATGTGGTATATTAGGCGGAGATTCAGCGAATCCAACAAAACAATCCGTCTCATTAGTTGCTTTTCTCTGGGCAAACAAAAAAAGAGGCAAGATATATCGCTCACAAAGAAACTGAGGTATCAACGACCGGTTGATTGCTCTTCTCCGTATACGCCGGATGCCCTTCGGGAGCTTAATTAGAGCTTCTGTTGCACTGCTATCGACTCGTTCCTTTTTGTGCGCGTGCGACGTTAGGAACTGATAGGAATGTACGATAACAATAACAATAGACACTGGCCCTGATTTGGGTATTTTTTCTCCACTCGAGTTAAGATGAACTTCACAAAAAATTATTTGTTGTTGTTTGATCATCGGTTATTTATCCGTTACAATGAACTTCAAAATTGTATGAAAGGTATAGACAGATTTTTAAAAATTTAAATTAAAATAAATTTAATTTACATTGTGATCAATTCCAAATGTTACAATTGCATACTTAAGTATTAAAAAGTTGGTTAGAATCTTTGAATATCCATATATGTAGTACATTATTTACGAGAGCGAAAATGAAGTCGATTGTATTGTTTATCACTTGTTTGAAAGTAACTGCCAATTTCCCGTTATTTGCCTAGTAACAAACGTTAAAACTATATTTCATATTTTCTTTTTTGTTGTTTTGTGTATAGGGCTTATCTGAAATTGGAAATATTGCAAATTACTTTGAAAAATCAATGTAGCTTGGTATTGGCATTTGAACCTTGGTGCCCTAAATTGAGAGGCTGAAACTATACTGAACATCTTGTTTAAATCGTGGGAACACAAGTGTATTAAAATAACAGCGTATTCAGGTCCACAATTAACGTTCGGTGCACATGATTAGTGGTCGGATCACGATCCTAAGGTCTAACGACTACAGATTTTATCCGATGAGCACATCTGGTCTGGTCGCTGATAGGCATTTCAATTAGATCTTTGTACACTAACGTTTCACATGAGCTATACTGATGCTGAAATATTCTTATGTTATCTATATCTAGAAATATTTTGATTGAAAATGGGTTCACGCTTGTAGACCCACCTATGGGTAGACCAATTTTAAAAATACTTAATTACTTTCTTAATTTATGAAAGACTCATCTAAATCAGTTCCGGATTTTTCTATAATTAACTAGGCATAAATCAGCTTTTTTAATAGGTAAGTTTTCTGTTTCTAATTTTCGTCTCTTGAAATTGTCATCGTTATCGTATCGTCAGTATTATTTTCACTTTTATTTACCTGGTGCTATATTACTCTGGTGATTTCAAAATTAACCTTTTGGCTCCATGATCGAAAAGAAACTATTTTCATACCATGATTGTAAAAAAAATGGAAGCTAATTATACTTAAATATTTTTTCACGTAATTAAGCCTAGCATAATTTGTACACCCATACTAGCTGATTTTAAATATATTTGAACATACAGACAGATAGATATTGGTATATATCGTTTTTATTTATATTCTTCACCTGACTTCTTCTACATATTAATGCATCTTATCAATGTACTAGGTGCTCAAACTTTCCCAATTTCATATTCCAAATAACCAACCAAGAATCAAGCCCTAAAACCACAGCATGACAATATACTTTATTGCGCCACAATCATACAAATATTGCCCGCAATAAATAAGATATCATAAGATAATCATATCAACAAAACAAATAAGAAAATAAAAACAAAACACTTATAACAAAACAAGTACTTATACTTTCGTGGTTGTTGTCGAGACAATATTACTGTCAAGAGTATAATACTTGCGTAACTGCGCCATTTTAAGTAGGTGTAGGTAAAGACAGCAATTTAGTAAATAACAAAATGGCAAATTACTTTCGCTGCCTATCGCTTTTCAACTGCTTATTGAACGCGTGCTCAAACCGCCGCATCGAAAGCAGTGATAATAACTGCAATCGTAAACAACGCATCACTGCTGCACAGTAGGAAGAGACTGTATTTTTTAATTAGGAAACAGATTTAGTAAAAGCGACCTTCCGTCGTCGGCGTATAGACAGGAAAGCACAAGCGTTGTGAATTAATTAAACCGAAGCACGAATCGTTCGTAAGCGTACGCGCATGTCAGTCTTGCCGCGCGCTTCATACTGCGTGAACGCAGCCATCCACAGAACTTATTTCCCGCCCAAACTTAAGGTCGATGACATTCGTTACGAGATGCGAGTTTTAATTGTATTCGAAAATAGAACCGGGATTGTGAATGAGCGGTTTGATGAATGAGGTGATTGATGGTGTTTTGTTAATTTATAGTAAAAGTGAAACCATTAATCAACAGATGCAATCTGACTCGTTCTCCGAAGTTTTTTGGGAACTAATTTTGTTTTTAATTTTTTTAATAAGTATAGCTTAGTTTGCGTAGCTTCGATACATAAACGAATACATAAGTACTTATTCATTATTTGTGTAACATATTTCTTTATATCCAATTTCCTTTGATTTGAAAATAAGGGGTGTCTTTGCTCCTAAATGGCCTTTCTCGTATTCAACTGTATGTGTGTGCATAAACAAATGAATTAACAAATTATGTAACTAAAATGTATTGATATTGGAACATCGATTTTATTTTTAATAATGCTATTTATATTATAGTTTTATATATGAACTAATTAAGTATAAAAGCTAAAAATAAGTTAATGCAAAATGAAACCGCAAGAATGCAGTCGTATTAACAGGTATTCTACTATAGATAACAGTGCAAAACGCTGGTAATTGCATCGCTCCTTCAGATTTACTTTTACAACTACACAAATAAACACCTACTTACAAAGTATCGGTAACCGTAAGCGAAGCAATTATTCAGAGAAAATTACATTCGAGTGCATATTGTTTTGTTAATTTATTGTATATAAAATAATAATAAAGAGTCTTCTGAATATAAGTTACTAATCATACCCAAATAATAACAACAAGTAACTGGAACATAGTAAAATTTAAAGTTTAGCATACAATACAATTATTTATATAGCTTTATTATTTTTTCTGCAGATGATACAGTAAGTTCTAAAGACAATACACAAAATGGGGAACAATATGCAACTGAAGATTTTAGTACTAGTGTTCATGTGTGTGGTGCCGGTGTTATCCAAGTCTCGGAGATTCATAAGACTGCAGACGGATCCACTATCGAAGACACGTTGCGATTTGATGTGCATTGACGCCACCAAGGAAGCTAGGTCTCAGGTAAAATCAATCAATTATAATTATTTTAATTCGGGGATTTAGGCTCCCGTAGCATGGTCTACCGGCCTTATAACATTGGAAGAATCCTTCATTATCCGACCATAAGGAATCATACGGCCACACTTTCCTTACTTCCTTTTTGTGCAGTAAAGTTTCTCCCGAAATATATCCGGAGCGCTGTGATGTGGGGCTCCTTAAATAGTTTCAATATACAAATATTTTTGCAAATCAGCTGTAAGCCATCTTTCAGCTGTAAGCCAGCTATCAGCTGTAAGCGATTTACATAAAAGTTGTATGTGACTAAAAGCGACTAACAGACTGAATCTAGATGAGCAGTAGATTTTCCTGCAATATGATTTATCATATGCGGTGACCAATACACAGTCAAGCGCAATAGCTTTGGAAAATCCACTTTGTAGAGGACGCCCCTAGAGGCGACCTAAAAAAGCTGATTCGTGGATTGGTTTGTACGTTAAGAACTTCTGTTTGTAATCTCACGATATCCCTGTATCACTTATGCTTTTCGGTTGTTTTAATTTTTCTAACAACGTCACATTCCAATAACTACTCTCATACGTTACTTAATGTTTCTTTATCGAGACAGATTTTGTTTTGTTAATCAAATAAACATAGTTTTGATCTAAATAACTACAAACGTTCACGCGAATTCAATTAAACGCATAGGTAATTAGAAATAATATTGTTGCTATCAGATAAACGTTAATTGGGCAGCACTAAAGGCCCCGCATTGGCTAGTGTTTCAGATCCATTTACATTTACAACTTAGAGCGAACCTACCTTAAGATAACAGGAGTACCTACACAATTCACAGAGCTTCAAAGGGGCCATTATTTCGAAACTAATGTGCGGATGCTAATTACAATGTTCTAATGAGCTGGAAGTAACGGGTCAGTACAGACTCTCTTTGTAATGCTTAGAGCACTTCAAAAGCTTTCTACTGAAATGTTTAGATAACGGTACTCGCTAAGCGTTTGATAAAGGATAAAGGATCGCAATAGCTCGTCAGTTACAGTTGAATAATTGGCTATAAAGGCGATGCAATAACATTTTAGGTATTATAATAATAGTCAACGGTATTGTACATCCTGGATTTTAGACCATATATTCTTATAGAAATTGTCAATACATCTAGATAACTATTATTATTACAATAAAGTATTTAGTATTAAGCATCAAGCATGAAGTAAAGATTTATTTATTTCACTAATGATTTGTTTATCTATGGATAGAAAATAGATAAATAACATTTTAAGAGCAAATAATCGGAATTCAAGTCTTACACAAAACATAGACCAATGACTCTTGAACTGAAGATTGATTGTGTTAAGAATCATCGAGAGGTCATCGGTGACTGTTGACCTGGCTGTTCCCATCTGCGTCAAGAGCAGCTTTTTGCGTAGGTGTGCTGATTTTCTCACATTTATCTAGTGATAATTTTAACACAATGCAGGGAGATACGCTTTCCATTATAGGCAATTATACCCAGGAACCAATAGATGCATAAAAGAAATTAGTACTTTCATTATTTTTACAGATGGTTACTATATGTTTCACATCCTATTTTTTTATTATTCAAACTTATTCAAACATTTTTTTTCGTTTTATTTAACCTGTGACTTTCATCAAACTTCAAAGTGCTGAAGAAATCGGTTTATTGTCTTAACGTACATAAAAAATATTTTATTTAATAATTGAATAATGTCTTATTTTTATAATTACGCTACACACTGATTAAAATATGTTATAACTTATGTTTATCATTCATATGACTGAGTTAACACTAAGACTAAGACTAATTTGTAAGCATGATTACGTCAACAACAGCAACGGACTGGTATCTTGCCTATCAGGGCAAAACCTGCATTAAAAAAATGATCGCATTTCTAGAAACCCAAACATGGACAAACAGAAATGTTTAAGTGTGATAAAGCCAATGCCTACCGCCTGCTAATAAGTACCTTTTATAAAATATTGAGTCGTCAAAAGATCATGATGAATAAAAATAAAAAGAAACTTTAGAAACATAAAAAAAAAACATTCATTTCTTAGAAAATACTTTACTTTAAAAGATTTACGTTAAATATTTGATTTCACAAAAGAAGTTTAATTACAAGAACCGTATTATTAGAAGTTACAGTGCTTTCTTATAAAATATTACGTTTAATTAGGTAGTGACTACTTTACTAGACTACTTTATTCATATTTAAAACGTTCGCAAATTTAATTAAGGTATCCGACTGAGCAGCGACTTTATCTTCTCTTGAGCTTAAGGATCTAAACAGACCTTGTACTAAGTCTGCATTAGTTTATACAAAGCTAGCCAGCGGCAAGAATTCAAATACCTACAGTGTAGCGATTTGGTGCTTTTGCGATAACAGTTCTGAATACGAAAGGAGGAATTATGTACTATACAATAAAGGTACTAACTACTCCTTCTAATTTATATTTCATCACATCACATAACATGATGTCAATCAACATGGTATATTGCAGCAACAGCAACACATTAATTTTAGCAAGCTGGGAATGACTTGTATTTAATGTATGTAACGGTAACGATTAGCACATTTAGATACTCTATGTAAATTTTAGTTACATTGTTGTAACCTGGTAGTAGCTTTGATACTGTATAGTAAGTAGATACTGTATGATATTGAGTATGGGTACATAAAATAATATTATTTTTATATGTGAAATATCTTTAATCTTCCACATTAAATTGTAATTCTGCATTACTGTATATGCCGTAAAGAATTATATATACGCGACGAATTAATACATAACCTATATCCTTCGGAAAAGGAAGTCGTTTAAAATGATTAGCTACTAGGATACTATAGAATACTTTCATTGTACTGCAGGTAATATGAAATACATTTTCATTTTCTACAGTGCCGATCACAATGCCGCTCGCAAGAACGGAAGCCTGGGACCTGTCCCACTTCGGACAGTCCTCGCTGGATGGCCGCATGTGTCGAGGCTTGCAATCAAGATTCTCAATGTGATGGCACACAGCGATGCTGCAAAATGGGCTGTAGCTACACTTGCAGTGAACCTGTAGATCTTCTAACTTTGCCAGGTCATAATATGCTATTATAATAGATAGCAATTATTTCTACTACTTGGTTAAGGTTGAAATATGGTATAGTTTGCAATAGATAATTGTATCCAAGATTATTGTTGATGATTAAAATAGTATTTTATTTTACGAAATAAAGGAATAACGGTATTATTAGAGAGTTATGCAAAATGCTCCTTAAATTTCGCATCGCTACAATGAATGAAAATGTACCTCAGATAATTTCTATATTTATTACAAATAATATTAATTGTAAAGCTCCTTTTAAAGAAAAAGTCTTACGTTTATCAATTACGTCGGAATGATGAGACCTAAACCTTATAGTCAAGCCTGCCGAGATTTTTATATGTAACTTTATTTAAGTCTGATCAACGGCTAGTATACCCTAATCTCACGATTACCTTGCTGTTCGACTAACAATAGAACAAATTTTAAAAAGTTACAATTCTCTAATATCTAAAATGTAACTCTTAATCCCATCTTCAATTTAGTTACGATTTTTTGTTTTTCCTTAGGTCTCCCAGCTTTACCAACAATGGAAGAAGCTAAGGAGAAACGGCGGTCGGTCTTAATCAAATGGTCCGATGGTGTTGGAGATTTAGCACGTGCGGTGCCTGGGCGTGTGCTGTACCTATTGGAGGAGCAGCATCATCTGGGGCCTAAATATGAAGAGGCGAGACTCGGCGACTGGAACCTTTTGTTGAGGACTAACAAGTAAAACAAACGATTAGTACCTATCTACACACTTATCTTGCTTGTTTATTAAATTTATAAATCATGTAGTCTAATTTTAGTCTAAGAAGTCTATTTAAATATGAATGTCGCATCTTCCCCAAAGACTTTATATATGTTCATATATCATAAATATCTTGTACTGGCCAGTCTTCAGTTAAATACAGTGTTGTTTGACATCACAACCGCGATGTAACGTTTTAAAACTCATAAAGAAGCTCGTGGATATTTGAACTGAACAGGCAATCCAAAAAATACTCATCAGTTAAGTAAATTGACCACAAATACTAAATGCTAATTCTGATTGTTTACAATTACCAATACGTACGTCATAACGAACAGGAAAAAGGTTGCCTGAAATAAGAAGATAACCTTGATGAATTCTTTGAAAAGTCAATCATAAATTATGATTAGTTAGCAGATAGACCGTTACACGAACGACGTTTTTTAATTCATAATTAGCAAGCATAATGCTATTAATAACATTTTTTAGAGATGATCCATCTTTACTATGATATTAAGCTTCATTCAATGTTGAAGGATAACAACTGTATACTAGTAAGTGCACAGTATTGTTTATTCAAAGAAAACCAGAAACAACGAGGATATAAATAACAATCATGAAGCCATAACACATCATTCTAGTTCCGGCACAGACACTTGAGTCGGCAATCGAACCCGGAACCCGAGAGCTTTTAAACAGGCAGCAAATTTAATTTTAATCCGAGATATAATCAGTTATTAGCAGAAAAGCTATCATGATGACTTTTAATAAACTCGATCGGTTCGGTCAATAAACACCTGGCTGAACTGAAGATTTATCGATTTATAATTGCAAACATTTACAAGTGCATAAAAATAGAGGATAAGAAAAAATAAATTGAATTAAGATACAAAAAAATGCTTGTGCCAATAATACGATGATTCAAGCTTAATAGATTAGTAGTGAGAACGACTTATATTTTCATCAATTTTGCTTTGTGTGAAAGCCAATAACAATCGTTTTCGTGCGCATTCGTTTTCGACGTCACAATTAAAATGATTGTTGCAAATGAAATTCGACTACGAAGTTGTCATGCTTAATTGTCACGAATCCAATGGGTCGTTACTCCATCACTTTCTACCATTTCTTCCGTGTGCGTTCATTGTTCCAAGACGCAATTCCATTACAATAACTATGCATAACGTTACACAACTGATTACCAAACTGATATGGACGCCTTTTAATAACCCCTGTTTGTTATTCCAAGCGCCAATTCCTGTTTATTTTTTTGCCATCCTTATCTGGGATCCTAACACCGCTGGTTTTATTGACTCTACCTAAACTGTCAATCAAATCCAAGAAAAGCCTTATCGAATCTTTGTTACCCGTTTTTATAAATAGAACTTTAATAGCACATTCAATTGTGTTAAGTCCAAATATTATCTTAATGCAGTTTTTGTGTTGTGTTTGTTTAACGTGGACAAAATTTATCGGCATTATTTTTTTGAGTGTAATTTATTATATTTTGTGGCCTTATCTTTCGCAGACATGATTTTTCATACATTTAAATATATGAGTTTAAGGCATGATTTGACTAATCATTTTGCTAAAAACTAATTTGTAAATTCCGCGGTACTTTCTAATGAATATTATATAATCATTTTCTCAATTTTATTTTTCTTCTAGGACCAAAGTTTCTCTACGCAATCTCTTGAAACCAGGACGATGGTATCGTTTCCGGGTGGCAGCGGTCAGTGCATCTGGTACACGGGGTTTCTCAGCACCCAGTGCCCCATTCACTCCTAGACGAGGACCTCGACCACCACCAGCGCCAAAGAAATTGAAAGTCAGGCCTGTGCGTTCTGAGAACGGTGAGTTTATTATGGTTACTAAATAGCGTAAGCGAACAACAGTTTAGTTATCTTCATTTTACATTCTTTAGTTTTGGCAAAAAAGCATCAATTTTGGAGAATGGAGAATCAAAAATGACACACTTTCCTTTATTTATCACAAAGGACAAGTAATTGTTATTTTCTTAGCTCTGAAACAAACATTTAGACTAAGTTACTAAGGCACATTTTTATGTACCACTGACCGAAATTAGTCCAATAGGTTAAGGAGTCCAGCGAAGCACGATAGCTCACTTGAAAAAACTGTCATTAATGACAGCTGCGCTAAGCCAATCTAATATTTGCCACCCGGCGACCAATCCGACATTGCTATGTTTTTTGTGTCACTTTCGATTTACTAAATATACTTTAATGATTTTCTAAACCCTATTTGGTTTAGAAATAGCATTCTCCTTTTATTATTATCTTCGTTATAAGTTATATTGAATATTGCAGGTACAGTGACAGTTAGACTTGAATGGAAGGAACCGAAATCGGATTTGCCTGTGATGCGATACAAAGTGTTTTGGAGCAGACGCGTAAGAGGCTTAGGCGGAGAACTCGATTCCGTGCTTGTTAACCACCAGACAGTCCCTAAGGTATGGTGCATAGATATTACTTTGCTTTACTATGTATTTCAGTTCTAATAATAACATATCTAATATAAAATACATATTTAACCGTTGTATCACAATTGACCAAATACACTTAACTATAGTCATATATTTAGTAGACCCATTTTATTATATTTTGAAAATTCTTCCTTTTGTTCGTCAAGTCCTGCTAGGCATTTGCTTCTTCTTAGCATTTCCATTCTAACGGATTGTTTGTCATTCCGTTCCAAACTAGCTTTACTCTTTTGACTTGAATACCATCTTCCAATGACTTTGTTTTTTATGTCTTAACCTCAAACTTTTATAGCAAAATTCGATATGCCTAAATTTTATAAATGTTTTTAAAGTTTGGCATTTCGATAAAAAGAAATTGGTATCAATAACGGGCAAGTGACTAATTTAAATTTTACTGTGATTTTATTTTATTCCTTAATCAATTGTATTATTTATTTTCTATACCTTGAGTTTTACTGTTATTTAAACTAGTCGCTTCAGTTATTTCAAAAGACACTGGATGTAAAAATTAAAATTATTAATTAATTAACAGAAACTATGTATATTTACAGGACCAAAATTTCATTGAAATAAAAGATCTGCAGCCAAACTCAATGTATTTCTTGCAAGTGCAAACAATAAGTCAATTCGGAACGGGAAAACTTCGTAGTGACAAGGCAGCAGTTTTTTACAACACTACAAGTGTTATTGAAGGTAATAATTTAACGTGTTAATATTGGGTTCCGTTTTATAATTGACTAAAAGAATTGTTTCTTTTTATTTACACGGAATACCGATTTAATTACGGTGCGTGACTATTTCGCATAATGACTAGTACATAGATGGTAGAGAATTTGCGATGTTAGCGTTCCGGTAAATTATTCGCAAATGTATTTTTGTAATCACCTTATGCATAGTGATAATTAATGCATTCAATAAAACTAAAAAAAATTGCACGTTGAAAGCCGGACAGACATCTAAATTCATCATTTAAATATCTGTCTGACTGGAGTTCGAACTCCGAACCCACTGCGTGTCAGATCTGTATGGTAACCGCTTAGCCACGAAGGTCATAAATAAATGATTAATATGAAGTGAGACTGAAAGGTAATTTGAACGTTATAAGTTATGTCTGTTTTTTATTTTCTGGGATTTACGTTTACTATGTTTCATCGCTGAGTTCTTCCGGAGCAAAGTCTCTTAATCAAACTAGAGCTACATACTTTCAATTTTATAAAACTTATAATAAATTTAATTTGTATATTTATCTGATTCCAGAAAATCCACCGCAGGCTCTTCACCGGCGCTCCAGTGAAAGGAAAATAAAAGGCCTAAAGTTAAACAAAATTATGTGGCTGAATCATAAATTGAGGGCAAAGATATCGTGGGAGCCAATCGCAAGTACCGATAGTAAGGACAGAAGGTAAAATATTTATTGTGTAAAATGATATATTCTACACACTGAATATCTACGTAATTGAATGTTAACATTATCTTTTTATCAAAGCCGAGTCAATAAATTTATTTGCCTACGTATTGGTATAAGTATCTATCTACATTCCCAATGTTTTTTTACTACGCAATAAAACATGATAAAAAATTGTTAGTATTTCTTAGTACTTGGGTACTTGATACGTCACAAATAAAATACATTGTTTCATGTTTTAATTTGATTGATCATTTAATTTTCCGTTATTACAAGCTTTTATTTCAACTCCCCTCGTTAGTCGTATGCGCCTATGCGTCATCGCCAAGTCTTGCAACTAAATGTTAAACCTAATCAGCCAATTGAGCTGAAATTTTGACACGTTGGGTTTAGATCACAATGCTTGACTGGTTTAGTGTTATTATTCTATATCCAATGTAGCAGACTGGGAAGGGATTTTTTTTTTATATTTATAGGGATATCTGAGAAAGTGAGTAAAGACACTTTTTTGTGAGATTGTTTTTAAAAGATTTTTGGCATATATATATTTTTTTATAATAGTAGGTTCCCCAATAGACACAACTGACATTTCTATGGTTAATTATAATCGTTGCAAACTTAATTTGAAACTGGAATAAAACGATAATAATAATAATATAAAAGCTAATTATTTATTTATATTTTTAACAATTGTCCCGATCTTGACGAAAAAATACCGCTTCTTTACTCGCGAAAACTAGTACCAACAGCTATAGGATTTAGGATAGTACAATGATCTTATCATGCGTAAGTAGGTTTGTTTTTAAATGCAAAATCAAAACATTAATGCAAACATTCTTCGATGAAACTTGTTACAGATATTATGTACATTGGAAGACAATCAAATGCCAACATCCATCGAATAGTAAAGAATTGTCCGCAATTACTGAGGTAATTATTAAAAATTAGAAAAGTAACAACTTAATATTTTTAATTATATTATGTATGTATGATATGTGCTTCAATGATCACAAAATTGCTACCGTTATGTAAATAAATAAATTATTGACTTGCATTAACAACTAAAACTATCACACGGTCGCGCCATTTAACTACTATGAAGTCGGTGCAGTAAGTTTCAAGTTAGGACTTGGCACATACAGTGCTGCCATATTGATGATAATAATTGTTTTTTTCTTTTACAGCAAAACTCATTTGAAATCTACGAGCTTGATTACAACTGCAATTATCTCGTGAATGTAAATAAATCAGGAAATTCCAAAATACCCGATTCAGAGCTTATATTTACTGTTCCTGGATGTGAATATTTTAAACGAAAAGTTAACGTCACTGCGATAATTTGTGAAACTTGATTAATGAAATTTACGTATAAGAAAAAAAAAAATGAAATAAAACGTTAAGTAAAACATGACTTATTGTTGAAAAAAATTAAATAAACAATAACTGAAAACCATAATTATATTAAATTACCTTAAAGGCGACACCGAATGTTTGTATTAATTAAAGCAATATAAATTGACGCAATTTTATTAACCTTGGTGCAAAATATTCTTTAAATAGCATTAAATGTTACCAGTTTATATAACTTTTAGTATTTCACTAGCAATTAGATAATCACAAAATACATTCTACATAAAGTACGAGAAAATAAAAAGAAAAACATAAAAATGGAAAATTTATTATTCTACTGACATGTTTCAGTGTGTAGTGTAAGTTATTTATTTTATAAAGCTTATTTTTATAATAAATACCTAGCAAGTAACTCTCCTAGTTTTATTTTAATCAAACAATTTACCCAAACCAGTAAGTGTGGAAGTGAATATTGAGTTATATTCAGGTATTTTGTAATTCGTTAAGTAACGGTATACTTCGAGAAGCTAAAGCTTATTTTATAGCTTTATAAACGTGTACATTAATTATGTTTTATATAATTATCTTATTAAACAATTAATATTTCAAAGTTATTGTTTCAGTATACTACATTTATTAAATTGTTATTTTTGGATATTTCAGTTTACTATCATTGCACGTAATGTAACACTATCATCCGTACTACGTAATAAGCGTATTGCGTGCAGTCTTTAAGTCAATACAATGAAGTTAGCTATATATGAATTGACTGATAAGGATATGCTCAGCGCGCAGGCGTGGTAGAGGATTCAAAACATTTTAAAAGTTTTACTACTTATTTCAATTAACTTTTTATTGACAGTTTATTATCACGCTGAATTGTATTTTTGAGACTGTATACTTAAAAATAAACATTAAAAATATTAAGTATCAAATAATGTGCTTATCCCAAGCACGGCTTAATAAAACATAATAAAAATAAAATAAATTCAACTAAAAATTGTATCAAACTATAAGAAGTAGCGAAAGATTGAAAATAATTTTAAGTTTTACAGGTCCTTTAGGTTTCTACTATTTTAGTAGTTAATTTTGAGATGGCAACAAAACTAACATGTCAGTTTTCCTGCAGCCAACTTCACTGCGAATATTTACAATCCGTAGTAAATGTCAAAAGTAAATAAAAAATATTGAAAATGTATTAATTATTTTAAGAGAATATCTTTTTATTCCAACATTGTAAAGTCTGCACTGAATTTATTGTATCATTATTTTTTTACCTTTCGTATCGGTATTTAGTAGTGTCGTTTACAAACTTAAAAAAATGTGCGAGTGATCGCGAATTTTCACCTCTTATAATGCACAATTTATTTCTAGTGACAATTTTTCGTGGTTTACTTGTGGTTAATGTACAAATCAATGTACTGAATATCATTTAGTGTTCGTATAATATACAGTGTTCTTGTAATCAAGGAAAGTTGGACCGGGGCGTTACCATCGAATTCTCGGGAAAAGGCTGTGGAAAATGATATTTTTTAGATTTTTCTGAAACGTAGTGCTGTGAGTTTGTTACGAAAATGGCTGAGGACGAAGTTTTATTTGACGACGTTTATGAACTATGCGAAATTATTGGCAAGTAAGTATGTAATTTGTTTTTTATATATTTTCGTTACAATACCTTAATTATCCCAAAAAATCGAGACCGCGGTCCGCTACAGACATTAAATAATAGATACTTTAATTTTAAAAAATGTTATAATAATTTCTAATAGTGTAAAAGTAAATCATATTGCTGTTTCAAAGAAACCTACAATTGTAATTAATTTATTATTATTAACTTTAAGCCAGAGTAGTTTCACAGTGAGACAAAATTATCATATTTTTTCACTGCCTTGAAGTATTTGTGAAATGATTATGTTTAAAATATAAAATACTAAAATAAACCTGTTATTCTGTATCCTGACCTTTAAAGATCAGGAAGGTGGACTTGGGAACTGCACAACCTGTATGTCCTGGATATACAATTATTCTCAATTCATATATAGTTCTTGTACTGCGAGACCCATAGCATCACCTAATCAATATATATATATAATTAATAAATATATTAATATATTTTACCCTAATTAATATATTTTCTCAATATAAATTAGTTTGGTTGCACCAAATTATTCAGTCTTATGTTCATCGCCAACTTGTATAAACCTGAGTTATAGTGTGGCAGATTCAATTATTTAAAGAGAACCTATTCAGTTCTCTTAAGTGCCTACAGGAGATTGTTTGATATTTAACCGAATTAAATATTTTTCAATGTACAACATTAGCTACCCATGATCAAATTCGGGCAGGAGTCTTGCTCGATTTGCAATTAGTTAAAAATATACCATATGAGAATTATCAGTTCTGAATTCGATATTTGCGGAAGTAGGTTGAAAGTGTTTTTTACAAATGCTGATATATATAATAATAATAATGTATTTTTGCCTTTAACATACAAATTACAATACCATAAGTGTAATTATTAATGAAAATCAAATGGTATAATTAAAAAGTCAGATGAAATAGAGGCAAAAGGAGGTGGCTCAGCGTTTGCTGACACAGAATCAGGATTCCGATGGCATCTAATATATAGTACTGTATCAAGTGAAAAATGTCACTAATGGCCTACTATTTGACTGCCGATATTAAAAACATCAAGAAATAGCTGTATTTAGCCGATCTATGGAACTATTTAAATTTATAGTGTCTAAGTGTATTAGTAAAATTTTAGGACATTTGTCTTGTACTAATGCTTCTAGGTATATCTATTCAATCACTAATCACGTTATACTAATGTTGATATATAGGTGAAAAATGAAAATGTCAGTTTAACTTTTTTAAAAGGTTTTTTAATATACTGTGCATACACTTTTAATATATTATGACACACAAAAGATTCCACCTACAGAGTTTAAAGGAATGCTTTAAACTCTGCAGGTAGTAGAAACTTTTGTGGTTTGACTCCGATGGCACCACTGCGACACCTATTTCTGCTTAATAGCAATGGTGTGAAGTATTGCTGTATACTGGTTTGAAGAGCGTGGTAAGGGAGGTATACTTATGCCAGGTTTGCTAACTTAGTCTTCAGGGGTAGGAACACATCTTTGGACTGTATCTTCATTTGTTACATCCATCACTCCACTACTGAAATAGTAATCTTCTATGGTGTGAAATTATAAATATGTTCATACAGTAAGGATTGGGTTGAAATGCCTGATGCAAATAATACATGTTTTCGGATGCATCATAATATTAGTTTTAAATATAAATATAATGCAAGTATTTCTATTATGTACCTATGTGATGTAAAATTTGTAAATTTACAATCAGTGGTTTCTTTCACAAAAATTTATTCTGGCAACTGTAAGCCAATTAAATTAAATACCTAAGTGATTCTTATTGGAATCTTATTAGTAGGTTGTATTTAAAACCTATAATTGGAATTTAACAAGATAAACACATTTGTGAGCAAAAACTAGAAAAACCCTGGAGATTTTTTCTTGCCTATGCTAAGGGAGGCATATGGATGTAAACTGCAAACGTTTTAGGTTTTTTCTACTATCTTAATTTTATTACCTATGTATCTATAGGTACACTGTTTAAGTACAAACACTGTTTAAGTATAAACAGCTGGCCAGTAAATATAAAGTCTGAATAGCAATTTATAGTGAGATAAGTTCCACGGTATTTGATCAAGTAATAGACCAATTTATTTACAAGCAGGATGAGGTCATACATACAGAAAAAACTTTTTAGTAAAATTGATGTGGGTTTGTAACGAGATTCTTAAAATCACATTAATTGTAGGAATATATTGTTTAACTGTTGTGTAGGGATTTCTGGTTAAAGATCTTAAATTTCTCTGATTTAAATATGGATTTTTTTTTAATATTTATGTAACATTTTCAGTACAACTTTTCAGGTATTGACCGTCAGTCTTTACCACACCTTTCATAGAAGAAAGCTTCGGAAGTGTAGTGAATTAATCTCAGTTAAATGACGATGAGATCTATAACCCTTGAAACATAAAAACCTGGGACATTCCTATCTGATTATTTATTTATTATGTATCAAAATAAAATAAGTATTTAATTTATTAATCAACAGCATTTCGTTAAGATGAAAGTGAAGTGTCTTTTGTAGACATTGTCGGGTATTTTTAATATATTTACGTTTAAAAGTATGTAGTTGAAAAAGTCCGTCGTGTATCATTTTAGTCACGAAGCTAATAAGGGTAGGACCCTCTTGACGTCATCTCACACTTAACGGACCTCCTCCGTCCCTTTTAACGTAATTAATGGATGAATGCTATACAACGTTATATACTTTGGTTACATGAGACGTCTTTTCTTTAATGAAATTTACCTAATTTGTTTCTTTTTTTACATTTTCTTAGGGGTCCATTCAGTCTTGTCCGTCGCTGCGTGCACAGACAGACTGGTCAACAGTTCGCTGTAAAGATCGTTGATGTGGCTCGCTTCACAGCGAGTCCTGGGCTTAGTACCGCAGGTAAGATGGATACGAAATGAATATTGCTACTAAAATTGACATTTATTTTCCTACGAGAAAATTGAGCGATAAAGTAGTGACCCCGGTGTTGTACCGGACAACTACAACCCAACCTAACTTAACTGAAGATACGCGTGGTGACATCGGTATCTGTAATCACTGACTGATAAAGTTTTCCGGGTTAGATAGACTGACCGACTGATAGAGATTCCCGGCCAGGTCAAGACTTAAATGTTTTAACATTTTGGATTTTGGGTATCTTTCCTGGGACTGCATATTTGTATACCTACTTAAAGACCTTTGTTTCCATAATAACTTCGTCGTATGTATTGTAATGTGAAGCAAGAAAGAATTTTGTCCAAAAAGTTAAAATATTCACGAGTTTACTTATATTTATCTCTTTCACAAAGACGTACTACTTTAGAGTGTTTCGTACAATGGTTGCGAGTACGAGTCAGTGCAATTACCGACACTAGACACATTCAGCCAAGTCCTCAACAAGTTGTGCGGCTCTGACCTTCTTTTCTGAGATGGTCGTAGGTGCATTACGTTTTTAAGTGTTACTAGCCACTTATAAATGAACAAGATAAAATATTTTGTGTTACTTTGTAGGGAAATGTATTTCTGCAGGTTTATTTCAATTTTGCTTTCAATAACGTTTAATAAAAGGTTTTAGCTATATGTGTACTTAGGTAATCAAAGATATACTTAAACATTTTACCTAGAAAAAAGTCGTGTAATGTAATCTCTATAAAATCATTTACATTTTTCGTGCAAGTTCCATCAAAATAGCGTCAGCCGTCTCAGAGCTACATTTAGACAAAAGAAATTCCAGAATATTAGTTGTATCATCCGTTTTCCAATCCGCTTAAGTCCAATACCGGGTTTACGCGTTGCCCAAACAAGGATATTTCTGCTTACTTTGGGGTATTGCCCTGTTTTTGTTAATACTTACTAAATCTAGTTTAACGTTCTAATAAAGTCATTACAAATATTACGACTATGTCCATTTGTTTCGATTAACGAGTACACAATGGGTTTATTGGATAACCACCTGTTGTGAACGTCTTTTGACTGAAACGACGACGTTTCAAGTATTTAATTGTTTCGTGGCTCTTTGTTGTACGGCTATAAAGATTTCAAGAGGCAGATGGTAGAAAGCCTTTTTACTTCTAGCAAAATCAATAGCGGTGGAATTCTAAACTGCGTAGGTAGTCTAAAAATCACCATCTCAACATTTCGTCGGGAACAAAAATTTCCAGTAGCATTTTCTGGAAAATATACATTTTTACGCCGATATTCGTAAATACGCTGCGTCCTGCATATCCTGCAGATTTTTTCCGTAAAACGTAATGTGATTACTTTGGTTCCCTTTAAACCGAAATACTCCCGAGTCCGCGGTATGCATCGCTGGTTCACTGGCGGAATTAGGTCACATGTCAATACCTACCCCAACGTCCCTTATGAACGGGATATTTTATCATTCACTTGATAATGTGCGGTCGTTTATAAGCTCTGTTATTAACTCTATTGTCGTTTCAGGGCTATAGATCCGCCATGATGCTTTTATGCCTTTTTGCGTCATATTTTTCATGCTTAAAGTGTGAAACTTTTCTTTTGATCAATAGTAATTTGTTGTATTATATAACATATCTTTCATCTCGACGTTGAAATTTAGTATTTAGAAGTAGCATATATTCTGACGAAAATTTATTATGATTCGTTCGGTAGGTCGATAGTACACAATTAAATAAAATCAGTTATAAGAAAGTTTAAAACATGCTAATTTTTGAATCAAAATGATTTTAATAGAACATGAAAAGAATAAAAAAGTAGAACTCTGTTTCTTGGCGTATTTTATCAACTTAAATTTGTAGGTTTTTTTTATAAAACGTGTTAAATATAGGTAGTACATATTATTTTAAGGCCAGAATATACGTATACGAGTCTCACCGAAACCTATCACATTGGTCAAATAGACATAATATGTATCTATGGCAGTAATAAAAGCTATTGACTTTGGGAAACTTTATTAAATTTTAAATCAGTCAGTAATATTTACGTAGCAACAAATACGCAAAAATAAAAAAAATCTTCTTGATTCGTAGTATCAGTCCTTCTTTCGTGCATTATTGTTTAATGTAAGTATTTTAATCGAATACATTAAATCTTATAATTTCATTATAAATAATATCTTTATGTTCCTATTTTGGTTAAAAGTACGCCTTTTATTAATTTCATTTAATTCAATCTCGATTTCGAGGTGAAGAAATATGAAAATATGCATTTGTATTAAAATTGATATTTTTCGTAATTAAGTTTTTAGCAGTATGTTGTGTGCGAGTTTCATGGATTTGCCACTAGTACGACTATACGGAGGGTACTGCAGCCAGCTTATTGCATTTTTAAGGAGCTACTTAACCGCTAGACTCCGAGGCCCGAACATGACGAAATTATAAATGTTCCTGACTCGTACCCGACAAGTCCCTAACAACCTTTTGGAAATTTCAAAGCAGCGATGAATGCTTAGATTATATCAGCCCTTGTCCTCCTTTCATAACGTTAGCAGATAGGCCATTGTGTTCACCACTCTACATTTGCCGTCTGAGATGCTGTTTCGTAGTTTTAATTGCTTATTATTTTCCAGCGAGGCCTTTTTTAATAAACATGCGACAACTTTGGTTGTTAAATGTTCAAAAACTGGTTAAAAGTTACTTATTGTTCTGTTATAAGTTTGGAAACATTCATTTCCATTTATATCAAGTTAGATTGTGCTTAGCTTTTTTGGAACACTGAATAGTACGTATGGCCTGCATATTTTGTTTTTAAAATAGGAATTTTATGTAGTTTCGATGAATGTTCTCCCTTAAGTAGTTCACAAATGATTTAAAATGTATTCGTAACATTCTATTTTACCCTAGAAAACATCCATTCCAAACTATGATACTCTATAACAGAAATACTACTACTAATATAAAATGACAAACACTTACAATACATTGCCATTTATTAACTGTGCAATATAAACTAAAACATTGTAATACACAAAGAGACATCAAATAATTACGAAGTTTTGCACAGGAGTTTCTTATGGGATAAATAACATTATGAAGGGATTTATTGAAAAATTGTTGTATATGGTATTATGAGCTGGAGATGCAACTTTGTTTTATTTCATTAATACTTTTTAATCACTGATAGTAATACAACCACTAATTATGACACCAGTGCGCGAATATGTCCAGTGTACCTACTGCCCCTATTACAAAACGAAATAGCAAAAATACGTGATTTGTTTACATTCAGAGTCTGTGCCTTTTGTATTCATGACGCTGTTCTGAAGTTCTTTGAATATTAAATGTGGTTTGTTTAAAAGTAGGTACTGTTTCAGTCTAATGATAAATTCTTTCTCCGTTTTCTTATTAAATTTTACTTATTTTGTTAAGGAGATCGACCACTTAAATAATTAAACATACATTTTAGTTCTACATTTTGATGAAAAATGTTTAGTATTGTTGAGTCAAGAATTTGTCATAGATAGATAGTTAAATGTAGTGGAATATTAAATGACATAGATAGATAAATAGACATAAATAAAAACCTCGAATATACAATAATATACATCATTTACTCGTCTAGCTGACGGTGGTCATACAACCTTTTTTCTGTCCTCTGCTGGCTGGGTGACCTCATCCCTTAGTGGACGACTCCGAGATTTCCAATGGAACACATCCAGAGTCCTCCTAGCGCAACGCCGCTTTAGGGCTCCTCCCTTTCCCTCCCTCCCTCTCATTATGCTCACTCACACCTTCTGGTATTTACGATGCTATGCGACCACACATACCGTCGTCCTTCCAAGGTCGCTGGCCGGGCAGTTCGAGCTCCCACTCTTACCGCACACAATCCTGGAAGCCCTCTCTTAGTCTCCTCTTACAACAGGCAGAGGATACCGTTGCCTTATTCTGGTCCCGAGACCACAGTTACGGTGGTCACATAACCTGGAATCCTCTTTTCCTTTGTGTAGTTCTAAATTACGATTTTGACCGAACTATGTTCCATGTTTCAGATCTCAAAAGAGAAGCAACAATATGTCATATGCTGAAGCATCCCCACATCGTAGAGCTGTTGGAAACCTACAGCTCCGAAGGGATGCTGTACATGGTATTCGAATAGTGAGTACGGTGTATTTAGTTTTTGTAATGTAGGAGTAGCAGATGAGCGAATTTGCAATCAAATCTAAATAAGGATCGAAATTTTACCTGAGATTAGCCACAAATGCATAGCTACTCTTTTGGACTGTTAATGGTGTTACAAGATATATTATGTGTGTTAGTGTGTTGAGTAAGTTAATAAATAGGTCTAGCTATATGATACTATTTATTACTATTACTATTTATTTGCATTTTATTTATTGTAGTATTCCAAACATCAATTGTTATATATGCTGATTTGATATTTTCAGTATGGACGGATCAGATCTTTGCTTCGAGGTGGTTCGCAGGGCCACGGCTGGATTCGTTTACAGCGAGGCAGTAGCTTGGTAAGATTTATTTTATTTCAACATTATGGCAAATTAAATGCGTAATTGTGTATGTTAAGGAGTACTTTCCCTTCGCGGAGATTCGGATTATATTTTTTGTAATATTATTGTAAAGAGTGTTAGGATAAGGATAAAACGCATAGTATAAAGTAATTAGTAGGTTGATTTGCTTAGTGCTACGTCAATTTCGTAATTATACTAATGATACAATCCTAGCAGTACGACTATTTTGTAGTTCTTTTCATGTAATATAATATTATGCTATTTTCTCACATATTATCTTACTTATTTCTTAGATTTTACTTAAATATTTTATTTAATTATGTTGTACGGTATTAATCTTTAACTTTTAGGTATAATTTTTTATCTTCATTGCCAACATTATAAATTAATATAATATATACATACGGAAAACTAAATATTGCTCTTTCCAGACCAAAGTTTTAAATACATCGGCACTATATCTGTTGATAGACTGTATATTAATTAATAATTTCCTCCCCCGTTCCAGCCACTACATGCGCCAGATACTGGAAGCGTTGCGCTACTGCCACGAGAACGACATCGTGCACCGCGACGTGCGGCCGCACTGCGTGCTGCTGGCCGGCCGCGACAACTGCGCGCCCGTCAAGCTCGGCGGCTTCGGCGTCGCGGCGCAGCTGCCCACGCCCACCGCGCACCGGGCACCGCCAGGTCATATCTATAGTGATTATAACTGTGTAACTGTTATATAGAGCGGCGTTGAAAGTGGTAGGGTCTTTTGTGGTTTGACTCCGCTGGTACCACTGCCACACTTTTTTCTGTTTAATAGTACCAGTGTTAAGCGGGCTTCGAGCTCGCGGCGCAGCTGCCCACGCCCACCGCGCACATATCTATAGTGATAATGACTGCGTAATTGTTGGTACAATCTTTTGTGGTTTGACTCCGCCGGCACCACTGCAAACCAATTTCTGATTAATGGTATCAGTTTTAAACGTTGCTGTATTTCAGTTTGTAGGGTGTGGTAAGGGAGACTTACTTATCCGAGGTGTTCAAACTTAGTCCTCAGAGGTAGCAACGCGTCTGTGGTTGACCTCAGGTAGGACTCTAATCTTATCTGACGTCGATTACAGATGTCCATGGACAGTGGCCACTTATCATCAGATAGACTGTATGCTCGTTTGCTACTTCATTGCAATAAAAAAGCGAATAATCGTCGCCTTACTGCCGATAGTGGGCAGATGTACTATAGCTACGTTTGTTTTTGAATGGGACGTAAGTTTTCGCGACACGTATCGGCACGATGATAGCGACAGTGAGTGCAGCAAATATCTTGTTATATAAAACAGTTGCTTCTTATGTATAATTATGTAACTTTTAAGAGGTAAGCACATTACTTAGTTTGTTGGTAGTGGCGACGTCGTTCTCATGTTTGTATTGATCCTAAGAGGAATACAGACCACTCTTGTAATATTCATTCTGAGTATTACAATGTGCGAAGAGGCATCGCTGGTCTGGTTTGAATTTGTGGAAATATGACGGTGTGAGGCAATCCAACTTAGGCTTTAGTACTGACATATTAGTGCTCAACTACATACCTGTAAAGGTTCATTTATCATTTATATGTACAGAAGTATGCCTTGTCAGACATTGAGACAATCGTCGGCATCAGAAGTGGCCGCTTTTACAATAAGATGTCTGCATATTTCCGATACGTTATTCGTATTGCCCGTAAGGTTTTTTTATATGATGGAAGTAGCAAACGAGCAATGCTGACCACCTGATAGTAAGTGACAACTGCCGTCCAGGGACATGTGTAATTGATCCCAAAGAAGAATATAATCCTGAAGTTGGTCACAGATGCCTAGCTACCCCTGGAGATTAATTAGAGCTGCTCAGATAACTGTCTCCCTGGCCACAACCTTCAAACCAGAGCATACCAGTGTATTTAATATACTTATTATTTGGCAGAAAAAATATGGCGGTGGTGCTGCCAAAATTGAATCACAATGGGTTTTACCGCCTTTTAATTTGCCAGATACCCAGATATCTGCAGTTACGAATTGTGCACACAAAATGTTCTTTCCGCGACTACTGGCTGCATCGTTCGTGTTTGTCCGCGTCTTACAAGGGCGTGTCACGATCGATGTAATATATGCTATATATTATACATTACATGTATAGAAAAATATTTTAGTGTGTAACGGCACGTGTCTGGCACGGGTAGTAAACATAAACATGATCGAATTTTGATCAGCAATCCTGCCGGATTCCATTTCTGTTTGAGATTAAATATAAATGTTCTTCATTATCAGTGACTTAAAATCGCGTGAACCATATGCTGAATGAACCTTTTTCTGCTGCAATTGCACAACCTAATTAAAATAAATTGTATTTGTTATATAAGCTTTGCAGGACCTTCCAACATCAATAAATTTATCTGTGTTGTACCTTTTATAAGATAGAGTGACGGTTCGAACATATCGCTTCTTTGCTTCAATAATGTGTTATCTTAAAAAACACAAATTTTACAGTAGAGCATTTTTAAATATTTAAAAAAAAGCATTTTACTTAATTGTGTATTTTTTTAGCTTTATTGTAGATTAATTACAAACTTTAACACCTTAACTATCTCAAATCATATGATAAGAAGCGATATATCATGTCTATACAAGGAGTTAATGTATAGTTCCGTGAATCTATATGTGTAAAAATATCGCATATATTGACACAACTGTCAACGGTATTGTGTAAGTTAAATCAGAAAAGTCAAATCAGAGTGGCTTTGGGAAAAACGGTGGCTTATGAGTGCTTTTATGTTTATGGTAAACGAATACCCTTATGTGTGTGAAAAACTTCGAATTCATGACAAACAATTTCTGGTATTATAGTAGTTAAATAGATATGATCTAAAGCCACGTCTTTGATAGATAGATGGTATACTTTTTCGATGGAATCAATATGCAGGTTCAATCTTCTACTCTTATGTATCTCATTGCTTTCAGAGATTCATGCACATAAAACGTTCTGTCTGTTATGAGCCTACTTGGTTATTTCGCCTATAAAAATCTGTGATACAGGGTTCTGTGACAAAGTAGTATACAGTACATTGGTGAAATACAAAGATTTGTCTTTGTATTATAACTTTTATGTGTATGGTAAGTTGTGGTAATGATTTGAGAAAGATCTTGTATTAAAAATGTGTTTGGAGTATTCCTCTGGGGCACAATACGAATAAATTGTGTTTGAATATCATGTTTTTTAAATAAAAACATTACGGTTAATCCGGTTACTGATACGCTGTTGTATTGTACAGAACTGGTGATGGACAATCGACCTCTAGTGGGTCCGATGGGCCAAGCGTATCTCAAATCAGACGAGTACGGTAAGACTTCCATAGCGAAGCCAATTGTGCCCTAACTGCATGGACATTATGTGCAATATTCACCGGCACATGTGTCGTCACTCATAGGGAGTTCCCTTATTTATCAGTGTCGAATCGGCGGTTTCCTATAGACATTAGATCGAACGTGAGCGTTTAAGGTTGTAAATTTGATATGAGAGTCGTATTTTGCCGTTAATTGTACTTAGATTTTGCTTATTTGAGATTTGTGAGCTTTAAATAGTGTAAAATATTATCTGAACACTGTTGTTTAACCAGATACGTGTCTTATGGGCTGATGCCGATCATTATTTCTGTAGTTTTAATGCTGTCATCTACTTTGACATAGATTTCTTTTTTAATTGCCATAAAAATGTAATATGAAAATAAAAAAGAACAAATGGTATATATTCCTGTATTTAAAAAAGAATTATATAAAAATGGGCGACTATTAAGCCGACTCCGAGCCGATAAATCTAGGGACTCCCGCGCATCACTAAACCATGTGTCTTATAAGACAGACATTGGATTGTAAAATCACATCAAAGGTACACTTATGTTGATATATTTGTACGCATTGGCACTATTCCACGATAACACAGTGTTTGTTTGAAAATCCCGAATCCCTGTGTTTAACAAATGTTTGGTTGTTGACCATTTTCACATTGAAGTTATTAAGATCTAACTCACACTGCTGTCATATATAAGAACTGGCTGATTATATGAGCTATTGTTAGTACTTCATAAAATATTGCTATGTTTTGTCCAGTTTATTCCAAGAAGACATTTGTCTTGAATCATTTATTATCTCTGAGAACATCCAAATCCCGTTGTTTTTGTAAGTCAAAATGTAACTAGAAAATGCCACAGCTAAACATTGCTTCAGTACGCTAGAAATTGGTAATGGTGATGTCATCGCATCTGAAACATAAAAACTTCCACAAACTTTCGTACCAATATATAAGATACTATTTGTGTGTCAAGTCGTCTGTAGAACTAGACAGATATATTTATTTAACAGAATTCGATTAACACATAGGTAAATAGTGAAAAATATATATTTATGTAGGAGTTAATCCAATTACTATAGAAAAAGAAATTGTTATGACATAAAATATTTTAAAACAGCTCGTGTGAGTTAGCTCTACTTTGATTTGTTTTGATTCCAAAACCCCCCCTTTTATTTAGTATTGGCTTTTTTATATCACTAAAGCAATAACTAAACCGAACTAATAAATGAAACTTTATATGATCATTAAAATTGTTGCAAATAAAATTGTGAGTTTGCTAAAATGGAGTGTAGTGTAAGAAGTAACGACATATGAACGATACGCACAATTGTAGAGACATGAGAACTGCGTGAAATCCGGATTGTGTCTACAGTTGGTTGCATGTAGCTTTGTAGGAAGGCACTATGCGGCTTGTTACCTTAGAACAAATGCCTAAATGATAGGTATGGCTATACGCTTCTAAGCAGTTAAAGTGATGAATAAACTTGTTTTTATTTTAAACACATTGTGTCGTGTGCAATTTGTAATAGTTTTGAGAATCCCCGATAGTTAGCACGAGTATAGTTTTAAATCAGATACATGATTTGTTTGAAAGTGCCTAGTAATTAATATATCAGTATCCTCAACTTGTACAGGCTGTTTCTAATTTAAATACTGCAAAAAATAAAGCATATAATTAGTAATATAAAAAATTAAACACAATTATTTATAAAAACTAGCATAATTATTTTGGAATTCACTTCACGGACTTTAATAGCACCAAGTTCACGGAACACATACTTTCTGCTTCAAAACTAATAGCAATTTTGAAAGTACCCACAAATTTTATTTTACTTAAACACAACTACCTTCAAATAAAAAATGGATTCATGATTTCAAAAGGTATTTTTAAATTTTATGAAATTTTGTAATGTTTTCTCTAGGTCGTATTGGTACACCGCACTACATGGCGCCAGAGGTGGTGTCGAGTCAGCTGTATGGGAAACCTGTGGATGTGTGGGCGGCTGGAATTTTGTTGCATGTGTTGCTTGTTGGGTATCTGCCCTTCACGGGAACTAGAGAGAGGCTGTTTGAGGCTATATGCCGTGGTAGGCTGAGGGTAAGTCAAGCTTATTTTTGACATAGTTACAATCTTTATGTCGCGTTACTTATGCAAATATGCCAGCAAGTTAGGTTTTTCAAGTAAAGTTAAAATAAAAATGAATCCGTATAATAAGTACACAATTTTTTTCATTGAAACTTGAAGTTCACTAAAGTAGCCAAGTTTACCTTTGGCGATTTTCGCACACTTGATAAATTTATGCATTTTTCATGAAGACGTTGTCCGTTACTTTTCATCAGTTCTTGAAAGTGACCATGTCGTCGACCAATGGTATATTTAATTTAATTTAAGCAATAGCAGCTGTTTTGCTTTATTTATTTTTAAGTATAAGAAGTTAATGTAAACAAGTTTCAATATATATTATTATGTTTTTATAGTTTGATGCGCCTCACTGGGATGACATTAGCGACGCCGCTAAAGATCTCGTTCAACGTATGCTCACTGTAGATCATACACAGAGGATCAACATTCAAGACGTGCTCAACCATAGATGGATAAGGGTATGTTTCTATAATTATATAACATTCGTTTTATGTAATGTAATATGTAAAATGCGGAGGATTTTGTTACTAAACACAGTTACGAGTATGTCACGGTTTAACTCCGGATTTCCTATAACTATACTAATGGAGACGCTTTAGTATCTCCTATTCCGATGTAACCCCAACGTATAACGGTTTCAGTCAGACGTTTGGAAAATAAATGTATTTTAATTTTTTCTATTTCTTTTTTAAGTAATACGGAATATGTTCCATTTTAAGGACCGCGATAAGCAGAACCGCATCCACTTAGCGGGGACCGTTGACGAGCTTAAGAAGTTCAACAGCCGCCGTCGGCTCCGGGCCGCCACCCTCGCTGCGGCCGCCGCTGATGATGAGGATGATGAGGAGCAGCCAGCCCGCAAGCAGGTCATGCTGGAGGAGGCTAATGCTGCTGGTGTGTATATGAAACGGAATGAGAGTTCCAGTTGTTGAGTTCCAGTATAAGTAATATAAATAGAAGTTCCAGATGTGGATCACTAATTAGGTTATTAGTTTTTTATGCTTTTGTTGAGATCGGATGGAGAACAGCTGAGCAAGTTTGATAACAAATAATAAGTAATTCCTCACGAAAAGACAAAAAGTATTTGTCTTTGGTTTACGGAAATGTGATCGTGTCTCTCAGTTTCGCAAAGATCTCAAGAATACTCGTATCCTCTGTCTACTTTATAATATCTTGAAAAATTAATCCTCTCCTTAGTACTTAAAAATTTCGTTTTTCCTTAACAAGGCCGTCTGTGGCACCCTGCTCGTCTCACCTTCAGTCTCTGAAATTATCCCTCCCGTAAAACTTCTCACTATTCCCACTCCTCTGTTCGTGTAGTTCGACTGTGGAATTCACTACCGCCTTATATTCGTTCGTATGTTTGTATATTGTTTATATATATTCATATATATTTTACTTCCTTAGTTTTTACACGCTAAATTTGCCTTTCACATACACATGTCTATCAAGGTCACTGGAATAAATTTCATTTTGAAATAAGCAGTCCTTCATAGTACAAAGGACTTCTATTTTCCTTGTTCGCTTTTTATTTTCTGTTAACACAAACTTATTAAATAAATAAATAAATAAATAAGTTGTTCAAGTTGTTACCTG
>DWRA01000105.1:0-36083 GCA_018250295.1 Spathilepia clonius
CCTGTTGTACCTTAGATTAAGTGACTTCTATCTTGTTTATTTACTACTGTTTGGTGTACAATAAAGAATTTTGTATTTTTTTTGTATTGTATCGTTGGTATATAATATTTTTAATTCAAATGCTAATAATATCTTTCAAAGTGTCGATTTAATTTATTTATCTATATAAATAAACTTAACTCACCCCAATCCCAAGGCAGTCCAAGTAGCAAATTTGCCATGACGGCGCACAGGATGCATTCGAAGGTCCATGGTACGAGGGCCAATTTTATAACTGTTAGGAAGAACTTCTTCATAGCTACAGGGTCGAGGTCCAAACCAGCTCGGGTTAAAATTATAGTTAAAGCTATTTTTCTGAAAGAAAAAATAGATACAAATATATGTTCAGATTATATCTACAAATATTTAGACTATTACAAAATCTGTTGTGGTGTTTTAAGATTCTTCGGCGAATGATTACATTATATGAAGCTTACATACTATGAAATAATAAAAATCAATTTACGCCTCATACTCATAACTTCATACTATTTTATGTATTGTGGGGATCATACATTGAAAGATAAATATACAAATGCCACAGGGCATGGTACAATTTATAGCAATCATTGTACAACGATAGCTGTTTAATTCTAAAACAGATGTTTGCACAAATTAGATGCAAGCGAGAGTTGTGTGCCTGAACTCAATAACATAAATACATTTTGATGGTGGTTCAGCAGAGTTGAGCGCTGCTGTCTTCTGGTTTGTAGGGTGATGTAAGGGAAACTTAAACATCCGAGGCATTTTGACTTGGTCCTTCGAGGTAGTAACGCGTATGTGGTCGACTTCAGATCTTATCTGGGGTGTATTACGATGTCCGTAGAAGGCAGTGTTCACTTACCATCAGGTGGACTGCTTGCTCGTTTGCTATATCCATTCATCCATTATATAAAAAATAAAATTTATAAAAGAAGCTATCCAAATTTTTGATAAAAATGAAAAATATCCAACCTTATATAAGAACACACATGTTGATACGACTGATCAAAGTTGACGAAACCAATGTTTTTCATGATAATACCAACGATGAGCATGCCTATGAGTTGCGGCAGCGTGGTGATCTTCAGAATGAGCCAGCCACCGAAGTTGGCGGCGATGGTTAGCCCGGCCAACATGAAAAGTTGACCCCCCGGGGCAGCAGTATCCCCTAGCACGATCCATATGATGACCCATACCAGCAAACCTGTACACAAATATTATACTACCCCTTAATTCGCGTTAAACGACTTTAACACTATTAAAGAATGTAAACATTTTTAAATGATCGGATTGATTTATCCTTGAGGATTTTCGTCTCTAAAGGAAAGATATCCTGAGGATTTATCCATGAGACTTAAATTTGTTGTGTATTTGGTGAAGAATTGTACATAAAAACAGTAACAGTAATATATAGGCAAACTTAAAAATAATTAATCAATCTAACCAATATTTTGCTTACCAAAGATCGAAATTTGTCAATTAATAGCAGATATTACCTTATTTCAATCTTTGGCAGACAACACATTGGATAGATTATCAACAACAAGCGAAAGAGGAGAGAAGAGTGAAAGATATTTCAGTATCTTTTTCCCTATTGTCAATTCTATTTTCTTTTTTTGGTTTTGTTGCTATCGATGTGCTTTTGCTGCCATTAACAAAAGAATTTAGAAAATTCATGGTTATGGTCAAATTTCGTCCATCCGACGAACACTAGAAAAAGTTAAAAAGATTAAAAAATAAATAGTAATGTTTTATTAACGTAATAAGTTGTAGGTTTAGGTCAATATGGAACTAACCAATTAGGAATATCGATAATGTTTGAGCAAAGTGCCGGTAAGATGGGCATAGGGGGTAGGGGCATATCTTCTGCCAGTGCGGTGGCTCCCACGTCGGTATCCCGGAATCGGTCTGATGACACTTTTGACAACACGCGTACCACCACGATCTGAATAAAATAATTAAAAATGGTTAATAAATGTTTTTAATAAATACTGTTCGTATTAAATATAAGCTTAATACACCGCCACACTTATTTCTGCCTAGTAACAGTAGCGTTAAGTGCAGCTCTGTTCTGGTTGGAATCAATCACAATGTAATAGCCACATATGCGTTGCTACTTCTAGAAACTCATTTCAGTTTGAAGGTCGTGGTAAAGAAAACATATTTATTCGAGGCGTTTTAATTTAGTCCTTAGGGTTTGCAATACGTCTGTGGTCAACTTCAGTTAGTCTTAATCTTATATGTGGTTGATTGTAGATGTCCAATAGCGGCAGTAGCCACTTATCATCAGGTGGACTGCATGCTCGTTTGTTACCTCTATACGATAGGGAAGGACTAATATCTGGTGTTATAACTGTCCACGGGCACTGTCAAATGGACTGCAAACTCGTTTGCTATTTCTATACAATAATTAAAAAGAAAACATAAAGTCAATTACTAGTGATAATTTACCTCTCAATGTGCTCGCTGTGATGTGATAAGGCCCTCTTGGAGTAAATTGAAGAGGTCGTAGAATATTTCTTGTACCTTCCTTCGATATGCGCCGGCCGGTCTGTGGATCACACAAGATTCACCCGTCAAATGAATAGCTACTGGAATCGATAATGCCTCTTGGGAACCAACATATGCCGTGTGATTAGTTGTAACATCTGTCATTTTCTCGTAAATAAATAGAAAAGTGTCAAAGTTTGTGTTAGTTTGCTCATTTTTTTGTAAGATTTAAATAGTAAAACAATCAATGCATCTGATGGTAGGTGGCTACTGCTGCCTATAGATTTGTAAACAACCCCAAATAAGGTGAAGTGTTCCACCTGAGTTTGACCACAGACGCTTAAGACCTAAGTTGGAATGCTTCCAATAAGTATATTTCCCCTACCACACCCTTGAAATCCGAATATAGCAGCGCTTAACACCGTTGTTATTAGAGGTGTAGCGTTAGCGCCGTCGGAGTCGAACTACAAGAGGTTCTGCCACATTCAGAGTGAGTTACGAATTAGTCAATTAATTATGGAAATTCTTACCCCATGACGTGTCCATTTCTGCCGCCATGGCATTATGTAGATTGCTTTTACGGCGCGATGGCCCCTCCGCCTGTGCAGATACACGGCCATTCCTAAAATCGAAAAAAATATATAATTTTATTTATGTCTATAATAAAATAAAATTGAAGAGTCTTTGGATAGCAAAATTAGAACACAATTTTCAATGTGTGTAAAAAGATTTATTAGTTACTGCATCCGACTTTTTCACTTGTCACATAATAATAAATTGTCAATAAATAATATTTAAGGAATAAAATATTATATTTTAAGAAAATGTTAAGTTAAACATTACTCAGGTTAAGGAAGATTTTATTAGTAAAGCTTTTCCTGACGCTTTTTGGTCTTAAATAGTATGAGAAATATACATTATCGTAACATTAAGTTATGTAACTTAAAAATATAACAATTTTATAATAAATATTTTTCATTAACAAAAGACTACTTGAAACATGAGCCTAGTAGGTTAATTAGGTTAAGTACCAATGTAGGTACTAGCTATCGATGTAAAGGTTGTTTTACAGGGGTACTGTGTTATAATCATAACTGAAGACAAATGTTTGATAGCTACTGCCGGAAGAAGACAAAATTAAAATATACATACGATACGCATAGCTTTTATCACGACCAAGTTAACAGTAGCTACAAGCTTTTATTTTGCCGAGTTACTTTCGTGATATTTTTCTCACTATTTTACGATATAGTAAATACGAATTACGTTCCGGAGTACCTTTTTTATTTATACGATTATGTTTTTTTACACAAATAAATAAAATTTAAGTGTTTGTTCGTAATGTCGAAATAACAAATTTTACTGAATGTTTATAATTATATATACGGTATCTATAACAAAAGACAATTAAAAATTTTATGTGGCTATCTGTATGTTTGCTCATTTGAGTTAATATCTGAAACGGGTGGACCGAATTTCACCGGCAGATAACTGATTTTCTATGGAATAACTTATTAGTACGGGTTCCCTAGAACAATTTTTACCTTTGATTACTAATAAGCCGATTTTTCCTGAGTAGCTTCATTTGGACTAGACGCCCAACTTTTTTCTTTTCAACAATATTATATTGGGTAGCAGGGATGAAATATTTTGATTTGGCAAATTAAAAAAAATATTAGTAACAGAATTTTTCTTGGTTAATTCTCAAGATAATTATGTAAATAAAGGTAGAAAATTTTTATCTTACAAAATTCAAAGTTTTTATGAAGGAGTCCCTCCTCTCCAACATGTATTATTAACAAGGTCATAAAAAATAATTAATAACCAGCTGATTTTCTATTAGTTAGTTAACACTTATATAATTTAACAACCACATTGTCCTACAAATTGCCCGGTATGTCATCTTGGTCCTACGCTCCAAAGTTGTAGTACTTATACTGGATGTAAAAATAATTACTCATCAAGTGGAATGTTCCAGAATAGCTTCGTCTAGTCAAAATGAAGCTATATAGGAAAAATCTGCTTGTTAGTAATCAAATGTAAAAATTGTTCTAGGGATCCCGTACTATATGATATTATTTTAGAAAACAAAATTTCGACTATATTTGTGTAATGTTACATTTTTAAACGCTGTTAAAACCGCGGTGCTAAACTAGTAATAGTATATGGGTAAAGTGACTTCTGTTATAAATGTGCGAAAGTGCTAGTATTATGACACTTGCATGTCGTGCTACAAAAATATACCGCCACGAGTCACATAGGACCATCAGTCAAATCAAACATATTTTTTGGCCGACGTACACTTAGTTCTTGGCTCATCGGAGGTCTTAATCAGAGTTAAAGACAATTTTTATAGAAAAGCTTTGTTTCTAGATTACGGTAATATTTGAGTCCTAATGAACGGCCATTCACGGTACTTTGACGCAATAATTAAGTTCGAGCTTGAACCTAACCCCACGGCCCCATTCTCCCGAATTACAAATATAAACAACGCTTAAAATTTTAAATCATATTCATAATTTCAGCACAACGAGACAAAATGTAATTTATTTATATATAAAAACTAAATAGTTAAAACTACTCGTGACATGGTCTTTTATAAAAGCTGTTATTACTATTCACAGATAGATTGGATTGTAATTTCAAGGGAAGGTAATTAAATATTTTCTGTTTGCTGGAACTCTGCTTAGCGAGGTTAGATAGACTTGACCATAAACGCTTAGAGCATGTGATCTCGAAGGTTCAATAATGTGTCGCTTTGCCGTTATATATAACCTTTGTCGTTATATAAAAATGTATGTATATGTATGTATGTATGGTATTAGCACAACGTAAGCGGTAATTGTATGAAGACTTCGTAATGAAGTACGCTTTTGCTAAAGTAGAAACGTAAGATGAACGGTTCTTTCGGTGACTTTATAAGACGTACCACTTATTAAAGTACATTAATATTAGTATTAATATTGATACGATACATAAAACAATTCGCTTAAAAAGCTACTAGATATATATGTACAGGATATTTGGAAAGTAAGGGAATATGTGAGTTATACATACAATTTGTTTGTTGAATAATTGTATGTGTAGATTAAAAAATAATCCCTAAAAATATAATAGGTATAGGTATTTAATTTTTTTAATTATTTGTTTTTAATTAGCCTAGTCTTTTGTAATATGTAATTGTATTTTTAATTAGTTATACTATTTTTCATTATGTAGTAGACTTTGTAACAATAATAATAAAAAAATTGGTAAAGGTACAAAATAACTTTTTTATTAAGCCAATAATTAATTGTGATGCATTAAATTTTAAATTTTAAATTAAATTTTAACTACTGGGAGTTAAATTTGGAAAAGACTAAACAAAAATATTAATTGAGGTGTGTGATATGTGAGATATCAGCTGTTTTGTGTTTTTGAGTTTAGCAACTTTAAAAATATATTTCTTCCCATTGTTTTTGCAACATGTTACATTTTTTTTTATTTATTTGGTTGCTAAAAATGTTTTTACCGCGATTAAGTCAATCTTTTATTGTGTAGGTACAAAATGCACTTGGCCGCATTTAATACAAAATTTTAAGTCCCAGTTTCTATACTTAATGTACTTACATGTATTTAAAATGTCTTTGAGATTTTTTTTCAACAAGAAGTTTAGATAGAATTTTTGGATTTTTTTCTACATATTACTTTAGTGCATGATTTTAGCGGTTTTCATATAATTGTATGTTAGGATTTACAAAAGTGAATGCATTTTACAGTCAAAAGAAATTAATCTAGACCAAATAATAATAAGTAATATAACGTCCAATAATGTGTAATATATAACCACACCCCAGTTTTCTGTCTAATCCGTCTATTTAACGACTAGATGTAGTATTTAATTTTTCTAGTTTACATCAACTCGTATGGGAGTGATTCGCGATTTTTTAATTTAAAACAATAATTAATGGTACCCGTTAATAATAATTGAAGTTCTAATTGAATTAACTGATACATATGTGGCTACTGAGTATATGCCGACAAACGGGATTGACGAGTTACATTTTTAGTACAAGTGGATTTACTCATTCGTTTTCACTTTTTAAGTGTAGATAGAAATGCCAATCTATAGAAAATACATAACAACTTTTTCTCAAATTATTACATGCTAAGATAGTATTATGTAATGTGTGTTACAACATATTAAGTGTTTTATTCATTAATGTGTAACATATGGAGCACTGTTGTATATATTTTCGAACGTATTAATGTATATCTAATAATATTTGTCTTTGTGCATACTTTTATATATCTACTAGTACATACATATACTTACGGACATTTAGAACACAATTAAAAATAAAATAGTCTTTATGGCGATCGTACGTAGCACAGAAAAGTTTTATTATACGCAGTTTCGATTTACAATGTTAGATAAAACCTTATTTATGTGAAACTGATAAAAATAAGCATAAAGAAATGTTAAAGTTTACAATGTCACGATCAATTATAATTGTGAGTGATATTGAACAATTTGTAACGCAAGGTGAGTGCGTGGCTAAAGGTTTTATCGATGGAAAACTACGCGTACCTACAGTGGGTCAATGATTATGGAGTTTTGAATGGACTGAATAGTGCGCGTATCTGAATCGCAGTGACAGGCATGGTGGCGTGTGACCATTGCTAGGTTATTAGCGACCACGCGGGCCTGGCCATTAGCCCATTTACATTCAGACTTCAAGCGTAACGTGTCAGACAATACGTAGTGTCTACACAATATTTTGACAGGTACGAAACGTTTGCGCAGACGTGTTATGGAACATAAAAAATACGCTCATACACATTATATAGAAAGATATATTTTTTTGTCACAGACCTCTTTTGACCTGACACGCTACGTTTGAAGTTTGAAGATACGAAATGTTAAAAACTAATAATAAATGTGCACCACATTTCGACATTATGTTTATTCCAATACGGTAAATATTGATATGATTATAGGTATGATTAATAATTATAATTTCTAAAATTAAAAATTAAAAAATATAATAATTGTCATAAATAAAACATAAATTAAACGTAGTTAATTTGTATTCGTTAAGGATAACGATAATTGCGAGACATGAAGGCTACGGAACCTACGAGCTTAATATAAGTCGTAGAATCGACAAGAGTAACTTAACTACTTTGTGCGGGTAAAGTAATTTTATGTGCGGTACTAAATAAGTTTATTTCTCCAAAGTGAACGTTTTATTTTTGTATATTACGTAATGTTTATTTCTGTAAATAAATGTATATATTTTTCTGATAACATTCTACATTTTTAAAATGTAAACTATAGCTGCCTATATTAATTGAGTAATACGGATTACGAATTTTAATGACGGTTTCACGTTTTAACAATAGTTGTGTAATATAGACTCACCAGTGTCTGTTGAGTGCGTCTGTCTCAAGGGATGAATCGGACTGTAGGTAGCTGTCGTAATGACAACTGAGGCTGCTGTGAGACATCCTACATGGCACTTGGGAGTCTATTGTAAGAACTGCGGTACTAATACAGAGTATCGGACGGCGTGCGCAGGAGCATGCCGCTCGGATCAGCACGCTCCACACCTATGCCGCAACGAGTGTGCATCTTATAAGAGAAGGTTCGGCTGCGATGCGAGTTAAACCGCCCGCCGCGTCTCACCCCGGACACGTGACTGCCTCGGTGCGCTTAGTTTCGCCGGCCGGCTGCTCGGTCATTGGCCGACGTGCAGAAAAATCGCTCCACCACACTAGTGAGCCCTCAGCCATAGGAACGCATGCTAAGTCTGAGCCCGGGGCAGCAACTGCGTTCGCATCGAGGTGCCAAGCAACTGAGCGAAGCTATGCGAACCACTGTTTACAACACTTTTACAAACATTTTAAGCAAACAACTTATGTGACAGTACCGGCGCACACCTGCACACCCGCGTTTTACTCTGTCCGCATACACTCGCTCTTCCGCAAGTAACGACACATTGTTTACAAAGGAGTTGAGAAAAATCGAGTATTGTTTTCCACGACTAAGCAGTGCATTTACCGAGAATAACTTGAACGTTGTCTGACAAAAAAATATAACAAGTACTAAAAGACAGCTGGCATTAATTACTTCCGAACGCAAACAAGCAACTATAGCAGATAGGATAATTGAAATAAAAATCATAATATTGATGGAAGACCACTAGCAACAGTGTTTGCATGCAAATTATGGTACTGCGACGAAGCTTACTTAAAACTTAAAAAACCCTCATTGATTCTATAAATAGTTTAAATAGACAGACTGATAGATATATTTTCTCATTTAAACCGTAGCTATGTGTAATACTTCTATGTTTATTTAAAAATACTGCTGAATAAATGAAAAATAAAGTTTATAGATTACAAGATAAAATTTCATTCAATTCATTACAAGTGGAATGTGGGTATGTTACGCTACGCAGGCGGTGTAGGTATTTGTGAACAAGCAGTACTTGCTACTTAGCCTGTAGCCATGTCGAATGGCCATAACAAATTAGATCTCAGAACAAAGTTAGGTACACCATTGTGCTGGCATTGTTACTTGAATTTTATATTTTATAGTGCGCAAGAAAATTAACATTCGTCGTATAAACAGGCTAAGACAAAACAGTTAGAACATGTTTATCTTTTTTTGTAAACCGATGTTTTTTGTTTTGTTTTATTTCGTAGCCATTGATGAGCCTTAGTAAAGATCAATAAAAAGATAAAAATAAATTGTGGTTTCGGTCGAATTTTGTCCATTGGGCGAAATACAACTGAATATTCAGTAGATTTTATTTATCAACTTGATATATTGTGTTGTTTGGTAGCTGTTGACAAGTTTTAACATTATAAAAAATGTTTTTAAATTTTCAAATCGGGTTCTATCCAGTTGAAAACACTGTATATTTTTATCAATTTAATTATTTTATATAGTTCAGTTTAGAATATAAATGTTTATAATAAAATTAAAATTAAATAAAGTAATAAAATTAAATAAAAAAATAGTTGAAAACATGCATTATACGAACATAGCATAGCTGATTGTATACTACATTCGAACTTAGGTATGGAGAAATACGATAGATGTAAAAAGTCAAGGATATTTAAAACAGATAATATCTATACATACTTAATTAACAAGTGCAATGCTCGGTGCTAGAAAATAAAATATAATTATTTACCCGCTATATCTACTTTTATTTATATGTATATTAGTTCAAGCAGGTTATCAGCAAAACCATTTACGTTGACAATTAAAGAACTAATAAAAGTCTTTCTATATCGCTTTTAAAAAGATGTAATAGTTAAAAACCATTAATGATAAGAAGTTTTTTTTAATGTTTGTATGTAGATACGCGTACTTGTTAGACGTGTAATTCGTAGCATGTGACATTTACAGGCACCATTTAATAAACCATGAAATATTTTAAAAATAAAATCACAATTGGCAGTCACGCGGTGCTTATTGTCGTAAATTGGTTACTGTATGTTTTTTTAAATTGAAGTAGCGTGCAGTCCACCTGATAATAAAGGGTCACTCGCATCGAAATTCAAAATTGGAATAGGTGTGGTGGAAGGGACCCAGTCGGATCATAGTGGATCTATCACATTTCGAATTAACAATAAAATATAACAAGACATCTTTGCTTGCTGTAGTTCTGTTATTATGTTTCATAAAAAAAAAAACAATAAACATGAACGGATCGATAATAAGTCTATGATACCATAGAGAACATCGCGTCGTATTTATTGTTAAATTAGTAACATATTTATCCAAATTGATTGGTAGTTATATTCTTGTAATAGGATTTTAAGAATTGTACGTTGTACAAAATTTTTCATCTCAGTTTTCAAAGGAAATAGGCATAGTTATAGGAGGCGTTTCAACTTAGTCTTCAGAGAACAACATATCCGCAGTAACCTCCAGTAGAGCTCGAAGTTTACCTATGGTTGATTACAGATGTCCATAAGCGGCAGTGGCCATTTACGATCAAGTTCACTGCATGCTCCTTTGCTACTTCTATCAAATAAAAAAAAAATATACAAAAGTACGTCTGAATTCAACATTAATTTCACAGGTATAGGTCACATCATGTTTCGACAAACTAAACTAACCAAATTCTAGGAATCGTAAGGAAAAAGTATTATATTTGCATAAGTCATTGCATATTACAGTAAGTCGCAACATTCGTTGCTATCTTGTCAAAGTTTCTGTTTCAAGTTTCCATTCAATTAACTTGAACCGCGGAAATTATGCAAGCTTTTATAATAGTACTTTAAAAATAAATCTTGCTTACGAACATTTATCGGCATTTCATAAATTTTTCATCATAAGCCGATGTAGCAATGTAGTATAGAAACATTGCAAGGCGATTAAGGTAGGCGTTTACTGCTTTGGGTAAAACAATCGAGGATTGGATTATTTAAAGTTTGTGTGAATAATCACCGAGTTTAAAACTTAGATGAGTTGAGAATACAACTATTTTTTTTTTGTATACTCTAAAAGCGACTAAGGGAATCAGTCCAGGAGATGAGCGAATACACCTTGTTAGAGTAAAGTAGAGTGAGGCTATATTACATACTATGTATATTCGGCTTATACCTTCTAGACCAGACCACAAAAGTGCCTGTCCTATTGATATTAAAAATAAATAAACGCAACTGCTGCCGACCGACTTGTTACATGAAGTTCAGTAAATTTCAGTTTTGCGAGAACTATTTAGCGTAAAAATTACTAAGTTATAATAAAATTTCTTTCATATTCTGCTTATTAACCTTTACATCATGCAGACACTGCATATGTTATAATTATTTTTATTCACAGTAATAACTCTGTCAGCTCATTTAATATCTACCTGAGTTAATTAAAATGTGATAAAAATCTAAGTTATTCGTTATCAGTACAGTATTACCATGTTGATAAAATTAAAAAAGGAGCGTTGTAATAGTATCTAGGTATAATACAATAGACACTAAAAGCACGTGACTCGTGTATTTATACATTACGACAGCCTTGTTTGAGTGAGTCATGTTGTTTTCATTGTATGTAGTTTTACGAATTGTAGCACGCCCAAATAATTTGACCTCCAATAGCACGCCCCTACCATTGGGCCAACATTACATACGTATGTTCAAACAGGTCTCCT
This sequence comes from Spathilepia clonius, assembly GCA_018250295.1. Classification (NCBI taxonomy): domain Eukaryota; kingdom Metazoa; phylum Arthropoda; class Insecta; order Lepidoptera; family Hesperiidae; genus Spathilepia; species Spathilepia clonius. The sequence continues at coordinate 11,661 of DWRA01000105.1, forward strand.
TTGTTTGGTACTACTCGTTATGCCTTTCACTAAATAATATTCACGTGATCCGCAAGGTATGAATCTTTATATGTATGTCCAATAAGTATGAGTGAAAGGGACGCTATTAAAATGAAACATTACGGGCAACTTGCTCATTGCATATTCAGATGTGGTAGGATACGATGGTGTAACGGACTCGTTAAATAGTGGTTCGAAGTGTTCAATGGAAATGTTTGTACCAATTCACTGTCAAATGCAACATGTTTAAAAATAATCTCAACATGTCGGTTATCAATTTAACTTGAACTTTTGGTACTATAATTAATATTGGTATGTTTATACATAGCTTGGTATGTTGATTCTATTTTTACATCAGATTTTTTATTCACGAATTCACTTGCAGACGTGTTAAATTTTAATGAGCTCTGCGTTTATTTCCATTTTCAAAATCTTTAAGAGAACAATATAACCGTTTTTTAAAATATAGCCAAAAATTGTGAAAGTTTTTCGATATCCGTTCAATGTTCTTAAATACTGATAAACTGATTTCCTATTCGGCGCAGTCCTACAGAAATGAGTTCAATATTTTTCCTAAGTTCATAAATACATATAAATGGACAAAAAATAAAAGGTTTTGTGTCTGCTGCTATACGAGTTTGATTTTCTATTAAACACATAACACATGACTTCAGAAATGGTTAAAAAATACTATGTAAATACATATATTAAAAAAATAAAATAATCGAGAATTTTAGACAATCAGCTCTACGCATGGAACTCCTAATAATATACTACACCATTCCTATTTTTAGCGTGAAGCAGCTCTGCATTTCGATGAAAGGTTGTGGATGTCCGTTGACTTATATATGAGATACCTTAGCCTCAGGAGTGGCAACGCATCTGTGATTGACTTTATTTACAACTCCTGTTCTAAAATATGTTGTCCGTGTCTGTCTGCGTGTAGCAGTGACCACTTCGTTTAGTGAACCGCATGTTCGTCTGCTACTTTAAATATACAAAAAATAAAACGTGAACTATATTTTGTATTTTTTTTATAAAGTATTTTAAAAAAATTAAATTCAAGTAATTGATGAATATCTGAAATCAAATTCTAATGGGACTGGATTTTAACATAAGGTTATCAAAATATAAAAGATGATTAAGTTTTTAAAGCACCTACTCCCGGAGTATTATCACACTGGCCGTCAGAGCATTTTTTTTTATTATCCTTTTTGCATTATCTATAGCATACTGTAAACAACTGCCAATATATTAAGTATATTGAAAGGTTCTAGTTATAAATTTAACCACCACTCAGATCGATATGCTACGACATATTTATCGCGTAACTATTGTTTAACTAGTAGCTTACAATAGAACTATATTTTTTATCTTCGATCGTTAATATTACAATTACATGTAGACAAGTAACCATTCGCACATTTTTCTAGATGTTATTATAGGATTCACCCAATTTGACGACCCGCGTGGCGGAGCGGTCACCATACCGGTCTGACACGCAGCGGGTTCCGGGTTCGATCCCCGGCTAGACAGGTATCTGAATGATGAGTTGAGATTTCTGTTCTGGGTCTGGGTGTTTGTGTATTCGTCTTTGTGTGTGTTCATGGCATCCACAACACAGGGAATCCTAGTGTGGGGCTGTGAGTGTAGAAAGCGTCTTTAAAAACGTAAAATAATTTATAGAGGTAGCAACGCATCTGTGGTGGACATCATATAAGAATCTTATATTATTTGGGGTGGATCACAGATGTCCATTGGCGACAGTGACCACTTGCCATCAGGTGGACTGCATGTTTGTTTTGTAATACATGACTTCATTACATTAAAAAATATATATACATACACTGATCAGCCCTCACAATTAATTTATTGTACCCTTAAAAAAATCTGCGGTGAGCGTGATTCGAACCTCGAGCCGACGACTGAGAAGCAGACTACCAACCACTAGGCCCTAGTGCTCCATGCGTTTCAGAGGACTGCAGTTCCGTTCCTACAGAGATCCCGGAGCCCTCCACATAATGCGCTGAAGATGGCCACCGGGGGGTTTTAGTTGGTAAAAATCCCACATAACCCTGTGTCGCTCCCATGGCACTGGGTACCTTTTGAAGGTTTCCCCTCGAAAGCAAAAAAGGACTCATATTCGGTTTTGATCATTATCTATGGTCTTAAGTGGCCGTTAGACATCAGCATCTTTTATACTTCAACAACATCAAAAACAGTTACGATGCATCTGTATAACTCTATATCATCCATCACATACTAATTCAATTCCAATAACCAATTCAATTTCCTATATTGAATTCTGACATGTCAGTCAAACACTACTAACGGCCTTATGTTTTAGGTAGTAAAAGTGAGAATTGCATAGCTCCGCTTGAGATGTCAGGCCATACAAAAAGCGATAGATTTTCCCAGTCAATAACAACATGTAGCCATAAAACTTGCCAGAACGTAACACATAACTCATAATAATCCATTTAACGCGAATCGGCATCAAGCGATTGAATCTATTCGTTAAAGCTATTACTGTAGAGTAGGGCGTGGGCAGAGACATGGTGTGGAAAATAAACTTTTAATATTATATTGCTTTAATTTAAAGATTTAACGTACACCGGATCATAAAACGTACTCGCTTTACTAAGGATTTTTTTTATAATATTGCCGAAAATAAAATTCATGTCGATTTTGTTTAAGATTATTTTAAGATTGAATAATTTTATGTAGATATTATTTAAAAAATCTGATATTATTTTGCATGAATAAGACATAAAATCAATTATCCTAAATATATTGATTTTTGTTTAAATTATTCCATTTCATTATGAACACAGTTTTTACACATAACTTGATACTTTAACATTTTATAAATAATATTTAATGTCTTATCTTGTATAATACGTGTTTAGTGTAAATGGTAGATAGAATGAAATATAAATATTAGAATTAGTATTTAATAAGGCAAAAAATATTTAAACATTTAAAAAAACGTGTTCTCTATGAGTACCGTACCTACAGGTCGTGAGTCTTTATTGAGACCTTTATTATATTACAAACGGCTACAAGCCGCCATTATGGCGTGATTTATTGAGTCGATTTGAGCGAGGCTGGTAATTATGGACGGCTCATTATGCGCGCTTGTGTCATGTTTAGAGTTTCGCATTCTCTATGGTTTGTTTCGTCTGTAAACAGGAATAAGGTGAATTTGAAATGTTTTTGTTGTAACAAACTTAAATATGAATTACGAGTTACTTTCGCAGAAATATGTAGAAGAGAGGGAGAGAGAGAAAGTCATTATTTATATTTTATGTCTTTTGTTATGACAAACATGTAAAACTGTTTTTAAATATTTCATATAGTAATAGTTACTCAAAAATATCCATCAAATTAGTTTGTAGTTCGAATCCGGCGGCACCACCGCCACACTTATTTCTGCCTAATAACGGCAGTGTTAAGCGCTGCTGTCTTCTGGTTTGAAGGATGTAGTAAGGAAGATAAACTTAACGAGGCATTCCAACTTAGTCCTCAGGGGTTGCAACGCATCTGTGGTCGACTTCAGTTCGGATTCTGGTCTCATCTGGGGTGGATCACAAATGTCCATGGGCAGCAGCGGTTGTCACTTACCATCAGGTGAACTGCATGCTCGTTTGCTACTCCATAATATAAAAATAAAAATATTATAATATTGTTTGTAATTGTAGTAGCATATACCTATATTTACACTTATAAATATGACGTATATATTTCATGTGTATTTATGCGTAAAAGAGAAATGGATACGCCCAAGCTTAAATTTAAATTCAAAAGCTTGGCCATTAATCGAACCCGGAATTTAAAATTAAATTTACTTATTGGAATCCCTTTCATTACTATCAGAAACTCCGTGACACATTCCAACTGGACTAAAAAAGTCCTTCCCTAACTTGAGTTGTTTGCGCCAACACAATTCCTTACCTTTTATTATAAAAAGGTCAGTCCATGCATTAAAAGCGCAATAACAGCACACCCATTGCTTACCGCTATCGCTGGTTGCAATGCCAAGTAATTAATAAAATTAACCAGCCAGCCCGTTTACATGCAAATTTTATGGTCCCGCATTCATATGCGGTTATAATGGAGAATTAACCGATTGAAAAAACTAAAGTTGGTTTAACACGCAAGCTCCGGTCTTTCTACTGCAAAATCTGCATCTTTTGTTATTTTATCTTAATTTTTACCCGGCTTAGGGTGATGATTTTCGAGCGTATATACACATATACTATGTATCATTCTTTGGCACATCTTATAGCTCAAATAGCTTGACGGATTTGAACAAATGAGGTGTCGTTTGCTTTGTCTAAACTGTGGGATAAACAGATTTTTTTGTTTAATAATTACTGGATGTTTTGTTTTATTTTTTTAAATAAAAAAATGATGAAGCAAAATAACCTTTATAAAAATATTATTACATTTAATTCAAATTCGACTGTTACTACAGTTGCACAAAAACAAAATGAAAATGATATTCTGACATACTTATGCGTGTTTCAACAACTCCATATCTCAATAATAAAAGACCTTTGATGATCGTTCAAATAGAATGTGAATTACTTTCGGGATTTACGACCATTTTACATACATTACCGTTTCTTTGATGTCATTTTTCATGAGCATAAATTTTTCAGGCCAACATAAAGAGCGCCACGCGTTATTAGACATGGCAATCGTTTCGTGACACACGTACGTTAAGGATGACTAGCTGTCCGATAATCTTATAAGTCTGACTTACATATGAGTCGACCGTCTTAGTCCTTAGGTGTGTTAATGCATACCTGATCGGTTTCAGGAAAGACCGCTGTTTTATGATCTGATCATATTTACTGCTTAAGCTCGTGCTTATCTTTGATTAAAATTAATTATGTATATCTCAAACGGTAAACTGCGAAGCGTTTAAGTATTGTTAAACTGAGTAAATATACAGTTAAATGTATATTAAAGCCACATATTTCTATTATTGTTATAGTTATTTACGTAACCATAACACATTGATTAAAGTAACTAAAAAATATAAACGTAATAATAGTGTCTCTATGTGATATCAGAATATGTGTTGCTTACTTCATAATATATTGAGTGATGACAAAGTTAAAGACAGTAACAACAAAATAAATAACAATAGGACATATTATTTCAAAATTATCAGTAATCATTGGTTCATCAATCAATCAATCAAATGGTGTATTTATCATTTAAAATGCAATATTATGTTTCACACGGTTCTACACTTTTTTAAAGATATACGGAATAAAAAGAAGAATAATAGATAAGCTAACACAAAATATAACTACTCGATGATATTAAATATATTGAAGTTCTAAAATATGTTTGCCAAACTCTACACTCGTGTTACACACGTTTCCTCCTTACAAATAAATCTGCCTTTACAACTGCGTAAATTTGTCGATGGCGCGATTTTCGTATCCGGTCCGCCTTGTGCCGGCATCCTGTTTGCTTTGGACTCTTCTAGGAAACCCCATTGCGATAAATAAGATCACCCCTATGGGACATTTGAATAATATACGACTTTCAATTTTAAAATTCCTATTATTAGGTTGTTATTTAGTATGGTAATGATGCACAATAGTTATTTTTACATTCTTGATGAGTAATATGATTAGGTTACATTTTACTTTCATCCCATACTTGGGACTAGAATAAAGCTATGGTATCTGTATAAGTATGGTATCTGTTTCTCGTAAGTAGTGACTATAAAATTTGCGGGCGATAAGAGTGGGATCTCCATCCGTCCAGCCAGCGGCCCTAGGAAGAGACGAGTGTATTTATGGCCGCGTACTGTCATAAATACCCGAAGATGTGGTAAGTGACATTGCTCACTTGGGCATAGTCCAATAGGGGCATCGCGCTTGCAGAACTCCGGTTGTACTCTGTTGGAATTCCCGGAGTCTTCCTCGTAAGAAAGGTTACATTTTAGTTAAGTATATGTAGTATCTGTATATTTTGTTACTACTGTATCTCAAGTGTGTCTCAAATTCAACAAAATGTAACATGCTCGAATTCCAAATGGCTCCAATAGAATATTTACTAGGCCTAATCGGAAAGCGTCATAATATATCATTTATCATTACCACCCATACCATCAAATATGTACTCGATCATTCCCTAAGAATCCATCTGCCGTCATTGTCACGGCAGCAAGTCAGATTCAACAATGGGGTCGGTTAATCCTATTACACTGCGACATTAGCCCACCATTCATCAAACGGGCAACAGTGTTAGAAGCTTTGAGCGACATTCTTAATGTCACAAGTAGAAGAGATTTTATTGATATCATAAAATGGTGAAGATTTTCATTATTTGGTACAAAATTAAATATAGGGTAACATGGTAGGATAACTTTTGCTATGAAATTGAATTATCTTCTTTTTGATGTCATAGAAGAAGTCTAAGGGCTTCCAGAAGTGGAATAAGCAGTGGACAACAACGTCTTCTTGCGAATTTATTTACGTAAATTGGTCAACAACACATGTAACCAAACGGTGACTGTAGTAAATCTCTAATAAATGTAGGAGAATAGGAGGACTATATAAAATAGTGGCTTTTTGCGAACTGATGGTTAATGACTTATATTTTAATATAAATTTAATTTATAGTCATTAGGCAATTGCTAGGATTTATTTTGCAGGATTAGTTCTTATAGCAACAGCACCCAATAAATTGAAGCCGATAACTATACGAATACATAAATTTTGTGGGATAACTTATTTAGACCAATCAGAGTGTATCTTGCAAAATTAAAAAGCATTTTTGATGTTACTGGTATGACGGAAAATTCTATCAAAAATACTTCCAACGCTATCGTATTTGGATAAACAAAACCATGACGCTTCAACTTTCATCTATGATCACCTTGACGTCATACTCATAGACGTTTCGTGATTAACGACCTGTCGTGGGTCAGGTCTCCTTTGTGCTCCCTTTGAAATTCCGCCACTCATTTATCAAGCTTACTGTTCCGTTGTGAAATTAACGCGCTGGTGCAAGGGACAGGCGGTGAGACTAGCGTTGTGACGTTAAGGAAGCTTTGACTCGGGAGATCGAGTGACATTAGGTCAGTTGGGTTAAGTTTGTCAATTGAGTTCATCAATCAAATACATAGAAAGAAAGAAAATAGAGCGACGATATATATATCAGATTTGACAAAATAATTATGATACTGTTTTGAAATAAGTAGGTACGCTTTAATATATTATGATGAGGATAGTTCATTATCATCAACTCGATTCTGTCTTACTACTAGGCACGGGGCTTCTTTCACAGTGAGAGGGGTCATAGTCCAAATTGGTAAAAATCATTCATGTGTAGGATTTTTTTTACAGAATTCGAAGTTATGTTTGGTTGCAACATTTTCCTATATTCGATAATTGCAATCCGCTGGTCCTTAACACATTAGAATGAGTCGAAAATAGTGCGGAGCGGTGGGGAAATTTACGCGATCACTGATTTTGACGTATCGCTTTCGGGGTGGCGATGAAAAATGGTTTACCGGTGAAAGAGCCCACGGCGGCGTGCTCATGATTTTTGAAAGCCCCCCAGGACGCCCCGACAATTGCTCAGATAGACAAACAAATTTTATTTATTGCGCTCTGGAACAGACGATTTGTTTATGTTGAAAACCTTTTGAAATTTTCGCCTGAAGCCAAAGCTCAATTTTTTGAAGTTATTTTTGTTAAACCAGAATATATGGTTATAATAGAGAAGTATTTCAAATAAGATTTTGAAAATGAAAAACTGACTACAATACTTACTTGCTGCGAGATAATATTAAAACGCCTACTTTTAAAAACTACTAATTAGTTATTATAACAATAATGCAAAATTAAAATCTGTGAAGTATACATAATATTAGGTGCTACATAAATTTTGTTTGATCTTATCCACTAGAAACATGGTATGGCAAATTCAAAGCAAACTTTCATTACAAACAGGTCCCATTTCCCCGCAACATTTATGATTTAGTAGGAAACGGAACGCTTCAAGTCCATTAGGTTCCCAAGACGTGGGAAACATTGAAGGCAGGTCAGTTCCTGAATTAGTCACCTCACGCTCGGTGGCTATAGGAGTGACAGCTAACGCACGAGCCAGATTGTCATTTATAATTGCCAAAATATCATTGCAAGTGATAACGTTCTTATTGACAAAGCCTCATGATACATTTTCATTTGTATCAGATCTATAGGGTTGTTGGTACAAGTCGAGAGCTGCAAAATTGTTACTGCTACTCACATGACTATTCGCTCCATAAACATAAGGTTGGTTTTTGATTACGTATGTGGGAAATAAGTGTGGCATAGGTTTACTTGTGTTGTCATGTCGGAAAGCAAGTTAGTAAACAGTATGTGACGGCTGTGACTTATGCGAAGGGAGAGGATTTATTTTCAAAGCTTTGTACTGAAGCGTGAGATATGACTTGAAGTTTTTGGTTATTTGTCATTGTGTAATTTGCGTCACTGTCAAGAGAGCTCACTCAAATTCTGCGATATTTCTTGTTTTGTGGAACAATATATTTTCATTTTTGTGGGTACAAGTAAATTATGTCTATTACAATATATCGTTACGACAAAACTAAGACTCAATTTAAAAATATACAAAGTGGACATATATTAAAAAAGTGCATAATTTTCTTTGTTTTTGTAAATATTTAATGTGATACATAAAGTTAATAGAAAAAAAAAGTTAACAATTAAATTAATATAGGTTTTTCTTCATTAAAAATCTATGCGTTGCCTAAAGTATCTCTCTTTTCTTTATACGTATCTTAACTTATATTGAAATCTGATTCAGAAAAGCTCTTTAAATATACGCTACTTATATAATACTTTATACCATATTGTGATCCTTCTCCCGATAATAATTACCATTAACTGATTGGCTGTCACGAGTCATTGGTCCGTGAATGAGTTAATTGAACTTATTTGGATGCTTTACACATCGATGGTACAGATTTGAGATATTAATATGAATGAGACTGGCTCACTCGAATTAAATTTCCTTTGTCCAACTTGGTTGTTTTGATTAAAGAACCCTCTGAATAAAATTTTCTCTGCAATACAAATAGTAAATACAACAGTACTTCTTCAAGTAGTCCTCATTTATGTAAATCTTTGGTTGAGCTTGCAAATCTGAATAATTTTAAAGATAACAATTTTTTATATGTAAATTACTACAATATTTTTGCTGAATACATTTTCTACAATACCTCACAGATGATTATTTATAACCGTGAAGCTATATTTTTATATGACAGCTTACGTTATTTACTGGTCTTTTTATGTAAACGCTTACATATTACGCTATTAAAAGTCATTAATCATTCGCCTATTAGTACAACAAAAGATTGTTCCCCACAAAAGCTGAGCTATCTAGCACTTAGCCCGCACCATCAGTGTAATCAACCCACGATGACGCCACCAGAATTTCCCCAAGTATTTACATTACAGACTCGAAATTAACCAAACAATATTAATCATACAAAGTCAAAGCGCCCTCCGCCCATAGCGCTGAGTACACGATAATGATATATGAGATATTTGATGATAAACAATCGGGGTCATTTATTATCTGTCCGTTATTTGACAGGCGGTAGGCAGATGTCATTTGTCATTTTCCGTGGGTCCCTTCGTTACGCCGCCGCCTACATTCGCCTCCGACGGTGGTTAGCTATCAACCGACAAAGCCTCTACATCACAATTGAATTCAACCCTAAATCTGTTGGCACTACGGCTCAATTTTGCGTAAAGGAAAAATCAATCTTGATTGTTTTCAGCATGAACGATTATGATAGATGAAAGAGTTAGCGCTCCCGCAGAGAGGGTGCTAAAACAAAGGATAATAAACTCAAAGTTGATGACGTTAGAGTTCTTTTCGGCGCAATAAGTGTTGTCGTACAGGCTGGTAAAGCGAAACTTGTTATTGAAGATGAAACAGTAATGGATGGGGATAGGGAATGCGTGAACGATGTCGGAGATGTATTGTTATCGCGCTGTTTATCAGAATACCGACCGATCGCTCCTTTAAATAATTACCTTTTCAAAAGTATACTGCTGCTACTGGTAATATATTCATTATATCCGACATTTTACAAAGCGCCATTGAAATAAATAAAAATACTTTACGGCATATCAACGGCCGAGATTGAATCGCTTTAAGTTCTTTCCTCCCCGGTAGACATATTTGGGATTTCGGCTCAATCATTAACTGAGTCATTCTTGTTTTGCAATTTGTTGTTAAGACAACCATACATTTATATCCCTTGATCGTGTTGAAACTTATCATATGTAATAAAAATATACAAAAAACAATAAAGTATATCGTGCCGAAAACGTGGGTTGGGTTCCGCCAATTAAATGGTCGTAAAAATTTTGATGCAAGTATCAGAAAAGGTCAGATACTTAAAATAAAATTTCGATTTCGTTATCTTCTTATTTCTGAACATTAAAACGAATGACATTTGAATAAACAAAAACAACTAAACCAGTCGTTAAGAGTACACCATGCGAAAACGTTTCGAATATTATTACGACACATAGAAAGTCTTATAACTGACTAATTACAATAATCAGACCAAAACATCCTCCTGTCTAATTGCTAATTAAATTTCTTAATGAGCGACTGCATTTGTTAACTTTTCCATGTCCGAATGAATTCTAAATATGTAATTATCTTTTTGTAAATTGAAGGTAGCTTTTTCCTTTATTTTATTCTTAACAGAACACTTAACATTTGACTATTGCATTAAAGTTTGACTTTAAGCAAATTCTGACTTTGAATTACTCATTTGACGTTTAATACACAATTTTAACTTGAAATGCATGTGTCGGGTTTTTCACTTCCCACGGGAAAGGATGCGGATGTTACTAAACCAAATGTTTAATTTTCTAACAACGGCGCTTTGTAACGTACTTCAAAAAGAAATAAATAACTTTTAGCGTTGATTTGAGTTGCAGATATGATTTAGTTATCTTTAAAGTAATTGTACTTAAAAGTTGAAATTTACGCGTGTACAGATATGTAAGTCATTACCTAATAAGTTATTTAAAAATCTTGTATCACGTTGCACTCCGATGATGATGTTGTAGTCTAAAATTATGTTGGAAGGTGTCTACAGGCCCTATACTCTGGTACTCTGAAGCTGGGACTTATTAGACGAATCGATGATCATATTGTGGTGTATTTAATCCCAAGCTTTAGCTAGGTCAACCTTTTGTCATTAGTCTAAGAACCCGTGAAGATATATCAAGTATATTACATATTAGTGCAAAGTATGGACCTTGCCCTATCATTTTTAATAGCCATTATTCTGTGAAAGGCTTATGCGAGACTTTCCACTATTGTAAAAACAGTTTAAAGGTATTCTTAACGAAATCGAAAGATTTAATTATTCCTAACGAAACTAAATCTTTATTTTAACATCCTATTTCAATTTCAGCCCCTGTAGCCGCATCTTTAAAATATTCAATAGCTGCTCTTCTGTCAAATACATTCTATAGTTCATTACTCTCGTTGACACCCTGCTTAATCTTTTATTGTGCTCTGAATTATATTTTGCTTTTTTACATACTTCCAATTATTAAAGTTTATTCAATTGAATTATTTCAGATTTCTGTTCATTTATATATCACTTTTTTGTTTGTAAATCTACCTTCTCAATTAAGGGAAGATCTATGTGTAGTGAAAATATAGTTTATCACGAATGACATGATGATGATATTTACTAAATGTATTCAATAAAAAATCGTAATGATAAGTAGCTACTGCCGCCTATAGTCATCTATAATCAATTCAGATAAGATTGGATTCCTATCTGAGGTCGACCACAGATGCATTGCTACTCCTGAAGACTTAGTAGGAAAGCCTCACCTAACTATGTTTCCCTTCCTTTTCCCTTCAAACCAGCCTACGATTACGCTTAATACACTACTGTTATTAGGCAGATACAAGTGTAGCAGTGGTGCCGAGACTAAACCAATAATAACAATAAATATTATAATTGGAATATAATTAAATTACATATCATCACAGTATAAACATAAATAAGCAAATTCCAGTACCTATACGCAGAAGATAGCATAAAATCAGTTAAAAACCAACAGTTCAGTAAATATTATTATTAATAATTTTTTGACTTTATAATCTGTAATGTAAATAACTAAATTCACTTTCTTTCGATTTGTCTGTTCCTTTTTTCAAGGCGTTCTATATTTCAATTCCATCCCTTTAAAATATTCAATAGCTGCTCCTCTGTCAAACGCATTCTTTGGTTCATTACTCTCGCCGACACCCCGGTTAATCTTTCATTGTGCTCTGAATAAAGCGTCCTGAATAGACTTTTTGGAACTTAAATTGCCTTAGAATCTTTCTTAGAATAGATTAATATTGTGAGCTGTGTGTCATGATTATGTAATAATATGTATATTTTACTTTGTACCTTTGATATACTGTTCTGTTTCGTGGGTTGTATTTTTTTTACTTAGGTTACTATTGTGTTTGCTTAGATTGAAAAAATCGGTGTTTACACTTGCAATAGGTTTGTGATAATGTCTCGCTAGTTATAGTGTGTCTACTTATGATTTTGTTTTCAATAATTATTACATTAATACAAAAGGTAATTCTATGAGAGATCTTAAACATAACAAATAAAATAGTCGACTACCAATTACATGATACAAAAAATGTTAAACTACGCATCTTAATTTACAAATCATTTGTTCTTTTTGTATTACCGTGTTCTCTCAAGAGCATCAAACCAATAATCGTTATCTGAAGATTGAATCTTTGATAATGCTCGTAATTGCTACCGAGAGGAGCCAAAGTAAATTGCATATCATTATGTTAAATATAATTTTTACCACTAATAGTGTGGTTCGAACATACTCTTGCAATATGAGGTGGTTAAGGAAAACGAAACATCTAAGAAGTCTTGAAAAGGGCAGCATATTTTACAATCTTATTGCATTTACACTTGCAGTAATTTAGACATATTTATTTATTTTACTACTATTTATTTATTTTACTATTAGAAAATCTATAGATTGTTTGATTTGTTTAAAGAGGTTGTAGTCGATTTTTTCAAGATTCATTTTCTTTTAATGGTTTCTGCGTATGCTCCATACATAAACTCATTATCGTAAATCTTTACTGAGAGTACAGCAGTAGCATTTTAGCAAGAAGTATTCTAATTTGAAGTGTTGTAGCAAACGAGTTTACAGTTCATCTGATGGTAAGTGCTAATTGCTACCCATGGACATGTTTACAGGTGTAAATCACCCCCTATTGAATAACCGTTCAACATGATGCTGATCATAAATGCATTGTTATTCCCAAGGACTAAGATGGTCGTCTTCATTTAGGTTTAAATTAATAAAGTTAATCACCATTTTTTATTAATCGTCAAGTATTCCCTGAGTATTGGCTACTATGATACTCCAGAGAAGAGTTTAGAAACAATCAGAAAGTTAAATTTATAATTTGATATTTTTCTGTCCTTTCGAGACTAAATACGCAACTCTCTGCGTGGCAGTTTAGCCTGGTAACTGTTACATATATCAACAACGCACTATTTTAATCATTTATCTTTTGTAACTTTCACACTTCATTTCAAAGTGGACAAAACAAATTTACGTCCTGGCAATATCAAAAAGCTAGAAAACGAATAAGCCACGTTAATCAAGCCGAATCAATCGACTCTAAGCAAACAGAGCGGCAATTTTTCGCGGCTCCGACGCCATCCATCGCGTCGGTATAAAAACGTCAGCCGACGCCGACGGTGAGTATGATCAAGTGAGCCCCTTACACAACGGGCTAGGGCTAGCAAAACTAGATTTGGAAATAACGTAAGGGACACATAGTGGAGATACCATAAATAACTTTAAAAAAAGATACTTATAATATCGGAACCAGTGGACAATGAAAATGGTAGAATGACATAATTTTGTGTCAAATACAGGTTCAAATTAGGGTGCCCCTGTAGTATCGGGACGAGAATAGAGATACAATATCAGGGTTCGGTAAGAGAGGATTTTCTGGATTGCAGGGGCCAAAAATGGAAACTCGAAACCGCCCAGCCAACGACTCCGAGAATAATGATTTTATGTGTGGCTGCATGCCGCTTTAAACTCCGTCGAGGACTCCGGCTGTGCTCCGATGTAGCTCCCAGAGTCTTCGTAGCGTTGAGAACGGCTACCGAGGTGGTTTTAGTAAGTAAAAATCTCACACAATCCGGGAACTCGCCCACAGTACCAAATATCAGCCTTTCAAGATTCAAATCATTAATATTTCATATAATATCTTTCATATTTTTCAACCAATAAGAAATGAACATACGAGGTTAGTTAACGACAATTTTATTTTACTGACAGGACAATAAATCTTATTTTTGCATAATGCATATAATTTTAAGGTTGATTGCAATTAATGCAGAATATATTATTGCAGTTTTATTTATGCATAAATGTTAAATTTAGTGTATTGGACCACAAATGTCAGACTAATCGAGACTGCCATTGACTTTGACCTCGCTGCCAATTAAAACGAGCGTTGCTTTTTAACAGAATTATTATTCCATTAATTATTTTGTAATTAGTGTCGTAAAGTTTATACTTTATTTTAATACCTTCTTATTAGCAGTTGCGATAAATTATAAAAGTAATAAATAGTAGACTGCATAAATGGAAAATAAAATGGCTATAAAAAGCACCATTTAAGGCGAACACAGCCTTTAAGAAACGTATGACGGAAATACTTATGCCAATAATGATTAATATTCTTAAATTCTTATTTCAATACTTAAGTTTTAATAACGGAACATTTATTTTTAAATTGTTTCCGCCAAAATTCTTAAAATGGACTTTATACTTACCCGAATTGATTCAAATAAATTTTATAAATGTCCTCAAAATTATTTTCATACTAACTCCATGGAGGTAGTATACCTATACTAATCAGCTATCAAGTGAAAAATAAACTTTTTACTAATTTATGTAAAATGTAAACTTAGCTTAATTTATATCAAACCCTTTCATGCATATATCATCTACATATAACGTATGCATATACCATAAAGAAAAGCTAGTAATGATGCTATAAACAAACCAAATAACGACAACATTATACTGTTAATTAATTTCGTATTCTACACCCATGAAACGACCGACTCGATAAAAAATAAATCAATATTTATTATCTCCGCCATCTCTTTATTACCGACCTTCAAATTAACGCTCGAAAGTGATAAATATTACGGACGTAAAAAAACATTCGTAAGAGTTGTCGAACGATAAACATTGTAAACGTATAATTAATTAACAGTGTCGCTAACAAATTTTGTCTCCAGTCGACAGACACACAAAAACTGACATAATTTATGTGTATAAACGTCTTGTTGCAACCCTACGTCGTCGGCAGGTTGAAAGAGTCACGCCGAGTGATTGATGAGGGCCGTTTGCCGCCCACACGTACTAACAACCGCCTAGAATTGACAAACTATCGCATTGTTGCCCCGAAGAAATCATAAGAGCATCGCCTTAATTTATTACACATCCGAACACTAAACATGAGTACACATGACAATGATATCCATAATTCAAGTGATGAAAACTCCTTTGATCTATAAAAGCACTAAAAGAGACAGATTTATTCATTAGTAACGCTTTAAATAAAATCGAGCTATAAAATGATTTATTGAGAGTGGAAGCTCTCACAGTTTTAAGTTCTTCAATCGATCCCTTAATAGAAAACAGTGCCATGACGCGCGCGTTTTATGTCAAATCATCGCATAATGAAAAATATGAATTCGTAGGCCACATTAATCTAGCGTCGTTCACAAATCCATTTCCAGACATTTAAATACAAAGCTCTATATTGATAAATTATGAATGAAATAACAGTTCCCGATTCAATGGCACCGAATCGTGTTACAACAAAAAGCGGTTGTCTAACAATGGACTAATAAATATGGGTCTCTATTACTCTTTTTGTTCCTATTGTGCTTCAGCTTGTTCTTTCTGCTTCATTCGTTTCGACGGCTGCTTCATTTTTATCTTCATTGTTATCGAGAAATACATTAATTGCTCAGCCTATTCGATGTGCGAGTGAAATTTCAATGTAATAATTTATACGTTCGTATCGTGCCCGGCGCGTCGCGATACGTCTAGTCCGTGTCCATATCTCTAAATGCATCTGACACAGTTAATCCATATAAAGTTATTACCTCGCCTTTCAACTAGCTTAATTGGCCGCTACCGGCTAGTGTAAACTCGTATGTTAGCGATAAACCAACTGAATATATTTAGGTATTAAATAAACTTCACGCTAGTTGCACACCGTCGAGAATTGCACGCGCACCTGTTTTTATTGCAACCCTGTTTACCTAAACGTTTTTCTTCAACAATGCTCGTAAAATTCGGAATACAAAGGACGTAGTTCTTTATGCGATCTTGATAATACCGCGGGTATTGTGTTTCATTTGTTGAAATTTTAATTTGTCAGAAAATTTGAGTCGAGCTTTAATCTCCTTACGTCGCGTTGGGCTCTCGAATTAGTTCGGCGAGGCGTATAGGCCATAGATTAAGTCGCTTCGCGCCGGCGACGGTTGCCAACATCTCAATAAGCCGCTCCACATTTTTACGGCCCCTATATCCGTTTCGCTGCGTAAATACACTTAATGACCGACATTTCGTGAACGCTTTTATTGTGAAGTTTTTATTATCAAGAAAATCATTTGTTTAGTCTACGTACGGTTATTGCGAGTCGAGTCGGTGCGTTTCGGGGTTTATTAGGGGTACTTTATTACCCTTTATTTGCCGTCTTTAATATAGCGACTTCGACCGAGCTTAACTCTGCTGAGCGGCCGGATGGTGATAATTAAATTTGATTTTAATCTGCGAATATGATTACCAGTTCCGTTATTACGTTGCAATCTTGAAAGATATTCTTTTTGATTCGCTAAAATTAAAGAAATCTCACGAGTTGATCTTTAATTATTTCCTCAGCGGTATAGATAAGACTCGATCTTATGAAACAAGTTTACCTAAAGGTGTTAATGTAGAAGTCGTCAAAGATAACTGAGCCGTCTTCTTTATTTTCGTAATTTGTGTCGCGGTATTTCCTCTCCAAGCTTTAAATTAAGTATGAGAACAAAAAGTGAGCGCCATAATCTCCCTCGGCCATAAAACAGTGTCAGACCACTATAATAATTTTGAAACAGTCTATTAAGTGAATCTTTATGATAATAGCCGAACAGAAGTCGCGGTCGCGAACGAACTGCCTGTTATTTTGATACATTATCATATTTAAACAATTCGGATGATAATAGACACGTCGGGCGAAACCCTTTGGTAATATAAATGGTTGTATTATTATTTATTTATGGATTTCCTTCCTTCGGGCCGGGGGCGATGTAGCATATTTCATTGAGCGAAAAAATGCTTCGAAGTCGTGAGTTTATACCGGGCGAGATCCGGTTTGAGTACCTGAAACGACTCGGTATAAGCTTGTTGCTGCAATAATAAAGATTTATGCGACATTCGGCGGTAGCGTGTTTTGTTCTCTGTTACGAGCCGATTCGCTTTCTGCAAGATCAATAGCGCTCTTTATTGTGTATGGTGAGTTATCGTCACCGTTTGTACTTTCAGTCTCGACTATAAATTCAGTTTCTACTCGGCTCGATTTCTTATTATCGGTTTTTACATCTTCAACTTTTATATTTCTGGTATTCAGGCTTCTTGTTATGGAATTCGTCAAGAAGTATGATAACATACAATATTTACTTTTTGTTTCTACTTTGCGAATGTTAAAACAATTGGCATATGCCTACTTTGTAGTAGACAACAATGTTCCCCGTCAATTTTCCCATCGTCTGCCATCGCTTTGCGAACGTCGTTGTGTGTAATTTTTTCAAGTAATCTCATTATTACGTTCTGAGTTGTGGCACGGTGATTAAGTACTTGATTTATGGCATGTGCAATTTGCATCACAACCGACGCTATAGCTTTTTGCTCGTAGCCGATGATTATCGTCCGTATCGTGTCGGGTTTAATGATAGTTATTTCATGACTCGCCGAGCTTGCTATCGGGGACGTTTCATTAAACTTCTTTACATACATTACTTCGGTGAATGTGTCTGATTATGTTAATACGTGCCATACAAGGTGCTCGTTCGCCATACCCTCTTCTTCTACGACCGTTAATGGATTGTTTACTGACGTACTTGGAGCTATAATCTTTCCAGCTTTCATTTCGCGTTAATCAGTCATGTATATGCGCAGAGTAATGACGGCATAATAAGCGGGTATTGTTTATTTATACGAGTCGCCGTAAAATATTGTGAATTTTATGGTATCACTTGACACCGAGTGACGCTGGGAAACATGTGTCGGTTTGTATTCTCGTGTCTGAGACAGTGTGCGTGCGAATAGATAATATCGTATATAAAACTAAACGGCGCACCACAAAATTTATGAATCGGCTGGAGAGCTGCCTTCCACACAAAAGTTGTTTATTACCGCCTCGCGTAGGGTTGCTAATATATTCCCATTTTATTACTTGTCTACGGACATCATAATTTTCTTTCTTTATGCTACGCTTGATTTTAATGGGGCCATTTATCATGTTAAAAAAGTCCCCCGTCGCGTCGGTGGTTAATTTAATCGATATCCATATTGTTTATTGTTCTGTCGAGAACGGAGAATAACATTGGTTTAGGATTGAAATGTTCTTTGGAACATTGTGCGTCTATAACTAATTTGTTTACTTGGCTCCGTCACATATATCTATCGATTCTAACAACTGGACAAAATCTGTTATATATATTGTTTCAATTCAGATTCACGATGAGACGAAAATGAAAATGTTATTATCATATATAATGTTTAAGATGTTGTCGTTTCCGGTGCACCTGTATATTTTCCATACCTATTTTTGCCTTAGTTATAAGTTTTTGCACTACTATTTCTAATGAATTGGAATATGTACCTTTTCGAGTAGTATTCTATATTATAAATAATAATAAATAAGTTATATAATAGAAATAAGTTGCAGATAAAACTGCGGGGCATGAAGAAATTGAAGATGAATGTTATCATTTATTTTCAATGGGGAAAGATACACGCCTTACTTTTTTTTAACGTTCTAAAAATTATTACAATTCTATCAACCTGTATTAAACCAGTTAATTTGGAAGTGTTCTACTTAATATACTTAAACAGATTTTTCGTACAAAATGCTAATAGGACTAAACCAAGAGTGACTAATTACCTTAAAATATGATTTTGGCGTAAGTAAAGAATGAAATATTCTGCTCTGAGAAATTTAATAATAAAATTAAATATCCGGCCGATGAAGCTGAAATTGTGATCTTGTAAAAAATCTAATCCGCGCTGAACGTGACTGGGCATTGGTTATCGAGTGATACACGGCTTACTTCGTCCGACAGCCATCAATCATTTGTAGACAATATTAATGATGTCTGTCTCGCGTCCATTTCTGAATCAATCATCGTGCTTCAGTCATTTGGTAGTTATACAAAGTTTGATGGTAATGCCTTCACTATGCCGTGATTAATGGTCGTTCGGACATAATAATGTATTTTATTCCGCTTGGGAACTGTTACGGAGAATAACATTCTGTTTGATTACGTCACGTGATCTGTCGGTACTGATATTCTTTTCGCGTTTGTTATTAAGATTTCGAATTCGGTGATATCCTTGGATTAACTTTTTGTAGATTGATAATCGACATTTAATATCAATCCTTAGTTCTGACCTAATGAAGACTTGTATTTTTGCAATTACTTTGTTAAGCTTAGACTGTTAAAATATATAGTTATCTTAAATTCACGGGTCAAGGTTTTGATTGCAGTTAATCTGTCTATCTATAAAGGTATGTTAAATGTAATAAATAGCGAAAATGAAAACTTGCGCGTCTGCTAGGTATATGCCTAATTTTAAGTGTATAATTTATCGATGTGCAGTAAACACAGATATAGCCATTGCCATTGCTACTAATTCTACTCCTCCTACTTCTACTTCTTCTCCTACTAGTAGTCCTATTACTACTGCTACTACTATTGCGGGAACGCCTTCAGACTTAAATATCCAAAGGACAAATGTCTCTATGGCAAGCCGATTGCGTTTTGCTGTATTTTATATAAGGATGCAGGCTTTATTTTAAGTTTTAAAATAGATAAATGTTTACCCAAATTTACAATTATTATGTCATTATCGTTAATTATTATAATTAATTTCGTGATAAATTTACAATCAAGCAGAGATCGTTTGATTTGAGATTTTATTACATAAAGCCTAGATATTAGACGAGTCTAGACTTGCGGCTATTAAGATAAGATGCAAACATAAAAATAAATCACTGATGCATTAATTATAATGTAAATATAGCGCTATTTAAATAGGGTCGTTATGTAAATGAATCCATTGGCTAGGTTCATAAAAATAAAGAAAATAATGCGTTGAAGTAACCTAGAAATAAATATCACTCTTCATAGGATAAAGAACAACGGGGATATGCAAACATCTAAACCTTGCGCAAAACTAAATACATATTGACGTATTATTATCGACATGGCCGGAAATTTTTCGTGTGCATTAGACGAGCTGTTTTTGTACATTATAGAAGATGCGAACATACAGTCTACTTGATTGTAAGTGGCAACTGCTGCACATGTATTGAAAGGTGGTAGACCCCTTTGTAATTCGACTCTGGCGGCACCACCGCCACACTTATTTCTGCCTAATAACAGCAGTGTTAAATGCTGCTGTGTTCTGGTTTGAAGGGTGTGGTAAGGGAGATAAACTTAACGAGGCATTCCCTCTTAGTCCTCAGGGGTAGCAACGCATCTGTGGCCGACTTCAGTTAGGATTCTGGTCTTATCTGGGGAAGATCACAAATGTCCATGGGCGGCAGTTGCCATTTACCATCAGGTGGACTGCATGCTCGTTTGCTACTCAATCAAATAAAAAAAAATGTACTTCTACAATCAACCCTGGATTGTTTTATAAACTTACCCAAGCCGGCCACAGATGCGTTGTAACTTCCGAGGACTTATTTTCAGCGCCTCGTATAAGGGTTTCTTATTTACTTTACCCTTCAAACCAAAACACAACAATGCTTAATGTTGTCATTGTAAGGTAGAAATAGCCGTGGTGCCTTTGGAGACGAACCACGAAGGGTTCTACTACCTTCGAATGCATTCTCGTTTGCTACTTTAATGTAATACAAAAATTAAGGAACTAAAAAGTTAATCTACACATAAAGCTCTTAAATTAATTAACATAAACAGACAGTAACAACTCAATTTTATATGCCCATAAAAATTCGTTTCGACTATTTCCGTTAATTAATTAAATATTAAAATTTCGTGAAGACAGCAGATTTATCATCCAGTGACTTTGACGGATGGTCCACGGAACTCTTAATTACTTCTCACAGATCTGAATAAGCATTAATAAATTAATTTTAAATAGATTCTCACTGGTTATGGAGTTATGTCGTGTTTCTAATCTACTTGATCATGTTACCTCGAGTTTACGCGTAAATTCGTACATGTGGAATTAATTAGGTTGTACAAAAATAAAACAAAAAATACCTTCAAGCGACCTTATCATTTCAAAGCAAAAATAAGATGTGTAACAAAAAATACATAGATACAAAAAAGTTGTTGAATTGAAAACCTACTTTTTAAGTCCATTAAAAATAAAATTATTTTAAAGCATATCTTGTTTTAGTAAATTAGCTTACACGGCCTTAAACCGTATACTGTAACAACTAAGATATAACGCTCGTAGTACCTAAGTTATAACCCTCTTATATTTGAGCAGCATGGTGGAGTCATTCTTCCTAGCCTTCCTCATTTATAAGAGAAACTTATGCTCAGCAGCGGATTATTTAAATCGACTGTGATTTTCTTATTATACATCTACTCTTAGTCTTTATATATACCTGCGAACTTACAGTATATTATATGGTTACATATGCTTATTATATCTTTATACTATGACATGGGGCTCTTCAAAAAGGTTCAAAAAGAGCTCTCCTATAAAGCCGGCGATGCATTGGCGATTCCTCTAGTGTTGCAAATGTCTATGGGCGACGGTGACTACTTTCCATTAGGTAGCCCGTCTGCCTCATCGTTAGGTAACATATAGGTATAAAAAAAACTTACATACCGGCTTGTAGACTTCGATCGATCGTCAACCCGTTACTGTCCTACTGCTGGGCACGGGTCTCCTCTCAGTGAGAAGGGTCAGGCCATAGTCTACCGCGCTGGCTAAGTGCGAATTGGTAGACTTCACACACTTTCTGACAACTTTTTGTTTTATTCAAAGAACTCTCAAGTGTGCAGGTTTCCTCACTATGTTTCCTTCACCGTTATAGCTAGTGACAATTAATTTATAATACGGACATAACTTCGAAAAATCAGAGGTGCCTGCGTTTCGAACCCCGGACCCCTCGACTGAGAGGCGGTGATTCAACCACTAGGCTATCACTGCTACGCTGTAAACTTATTACTATGAAACTATATTAGGAGTTTATTTGCGGGATAAGATATAGTTAGAAATAATCGGGAGAGACTGGTGATAATATAACTAACACAAAGACCCAGATAGCAAAGAAAAATAATAAAATACTGGACATGTGAACCTTAGTAGCTAATATCTAGCATCTAGATGAATTTATAGCCGTAATTACAGCCGTCACATCACTTGTTATGCCCGGGATGAGTGCGTCATTACAGAGTCGTTACGTGTTTTAGTATGGGATTAATTGCTCATATCCACAAGATTTATTACACTTTTTGTATAATGAATCTTTATATATATTATGTTTAATATTGACATCGTTATTAAGCGAATGTTTCTCGCGACGGCCTGTGTAAGTTGTTATGTAGTTTTATAGATTCATTCTCGTGAGAAGATTGGAAATAAAAATTAAATGTTCTGTTTAAATGTCTGTTTGATCGTGCAATTAATTGGTAATTTCGATTAATTTCTTGAATATTTATCGGTTAGCTTACTCGTATATGAAATAACTTCAAAATCCATTTCTAGCGTAGTCTACGTATTAAAGCTTTTTAAAACTGCCTGCAGACTATATACTGCTAACATTAGTAGGTATTGAAACATGATTTTACCCTATAAAATGAATGTACCTATATATAACTAATTGAGTATTTTTCCTTATAAAACGAATTTAATATAATATTCCCTATAGGGGCTAAATAGGGATGAAAGGGATAATGCTCCTCTACGTTTAGTTTACTCCATCATCAAGTTACACGATTTTGTATACGATTTTATACTAATATTATAGCGGATTTGATATATTTTGTTATGTAACGGGTACTGACGATACGATATTTTGATTTCTTAATTGCCGATAATAAGAAATCAAAACATCGTATCGTGAGTACGCGTTACATAACAAAATGTATCATTTCCGCGATAATATAAGTCTAAAATCATATAAAAATAATTTTTATCACCCGACATCCAACTGGCGCTTCCGTTCAACCGTGAAGCAATTTGCTCTATACAATTATTACAAAAGAATATCGGTCACACTTCGCTACAAGTGTATTTACACTTCGCTCTTTCGCTAACGACCGAAGTGTAAAAAAAATGTGTCGGTACATTTAAAGTGTTATTGAAACCACGCTTATAAAATATGAATGTCACGTTTTTTATCACCGGAGTACTTCCTATATCCAACTAAACGGCAAGAGGATAAATTATACAGGCAATTTGGGGGTATTGAATGTCCATTAAGAAATAATAGGTAGAAATTAGCAAAAACTTTATAGCTAGGTACAATGACATATCGAATTTGCTGGCCGCTTAGCCCGTGTCACTTAGTTCGTGTATTGCTATTAGTATAACTACGCATAATTATGTACGTTTAGTGAATAGAACTATTATTATTAAACTATTCATTAAACGTATTATTTCATTCTTAAAACAAAAAATGGTTATTACTACAAAATTTTGTAAAATAGAGGAAATTTGAAAGTTAGTCTAAAGGCATATTTAAAAAAAAAACCAAACGTCTTCTACTCAACCTAAACTTTATGAATCACGAAATTTCTTGACTACTATTTCTTTTAACATTAGGTTCCATCTTACTACTTACTACGATTCAAATCTTCCTGATAATTTAATTTGATTTTGCTTGTAATCTTCTATATCACGGGACGTATATGAGACTAAAAACAAAATTCCAATATTACTGATTGATTTACTTACGGAGAATGAAGAACGCATGTCTCAGTTACACTAGAACGGCATGGCGGAATGCGCTCCCGGGCCATCCCAAATACAGAGAAAGTTTTTTTTTTATATGAGCATGCAGTCCACCTGA